>JAQFXL010000010.1:0-61888 GCA_034693445.1 Edwardzetes edwardsi | reverse complement strand
TATCGGTATACCTCGGGGTGAGCCGACATGTATTTCAACGTGAGGGAGAAATAAAATTTCCGAGATTCGGTAGTTTAACGCATATTAGGGCCAAAAAGATTAAATTAAGTTATTTTGAGCAATATGACAGAGATTAAAATGAAGTCATAACAAATGGAATGTCTTTTGGTAGTCATGAAGACGATTAGGACTTATTGTATCAGTTTACTGAAGTGTTGTAAATTTTATCCCTCACTCTATACCGACATGTCGGCTATTGCGGGGGAATAAGGCAATTGATTTTCGAATCAATAGTTTGAGACATCATTAAAACAAATCAAAGAACTATTTATTCTATAATTGGTTCAAATTTTAATTGAATACAATATTTTAAAGGACGGAATCAGTGTATGAGTCGACAACTACTCTGATTTAATTGAAAACTCATTTGTGACCAACAATTAAACTTCAAACTTAATTCAGAACAAGGATTGAAATCAATCTAATACACTATTATCTAGTATCTAAGTAGAGGTATTTTATGCTTATTGGACCAAAGATTCAACCCTTTAGAACATATATTCAGTTTTCAAAATATTGAGAAAATTTCATTAAAACCATTGTTACCTATTGTTGAAACCATTGTTGTCCTGCTATTTGTGAAAAAATCAAGAATTCGCTAATTTTTTGGAAAGAATTTCATAATTGTTTACTCATTTAATTGAGAATAATATCCTTGGAATTTGATCTATAGATCAGCTGTTTGTCGAATGCATACAATGTTTAAAAGTCTTTATTCAGTTTATTTGTCTGATAATAATTAGTTAATTAATTTGTTAGACATTCCCCGACCAGTGAGAGAGCATTATATCGCATAACATAGACATGGCTTTAGTCTAAGAGGTCTTCCGCTCTATTATTAACTTATATTCTGAGCGAATATCTGATGAGCTTTAGGTTAAAAATAAGAGTTGAGTCGTTCTCTTATTGTCTTATAATCTAATGAAAATACTCTGAATAATGATTAGCTCAGCCTTTCTTACCAGCGCTTCTTTACTAAACTTTAGTTAACAGCGCTCTGGGATCACACTCTATCTTGAGGGTGAGCTGTGAAGAGCGCACAGGGATAGAGGACTCTTTCACTTTCAATGTTATGATTCTTTAGTTAATTAACTGAAGCTTTTTATTCACTGGTTTTTATCACTACATGTAGTGAATAGTTTGCGTGTCTTTTAGTGATTAATTAGATTAAAAATTAATATCATTTTTGGGGATCAGTTCCTGAAGGAAGTGATAATTTCTGAATCACATAAGAATTTTTACGCCTTTCCCCCCATTTGGCCGTTAATTTTAATGCAATTTATTAACTCAAAAATTAATCAAATTTATCCCATATTAAGGTTTTTGTGTTAGTAATGAGTTTTTATTAGATTTTCATTTTTATTATCACTTAATTAAGGCCTGGGTTTGGGATCAGCAGAAAAATGCTTTTTCTTTTCAGTCGTTGCTTTTAAGCCCTAATTAATGAAATTAGTGTTTCATTCAATTAAATGATTTTTAGTCTTTAATTTTGCTCTTATTCTGTGCTCTCAACTATCGATTGGCCGAAACTGGTATCGATTTTATTCAAAATTTTGGCTTCTCTTATATTTTATGCTCCGATGAACTCAATTCGCATTTCTTTTATAATAAATATATATTTTTTTTCAAAATTCATTTTGCATTTTGTTTAGAAAAAAGAATAAAAACTCTTTTAATAACTTCAAACTCCTAGCAATCAATCATTTCATGGGTTTTGACGATAGGTTTTCAGATAAATAATTATTAATATTCCACTCTTTGAATAGTTATAAATAATCCAAAGTTTGCATCAAATTTACAGACAATTTCATGGATGAAATGTATTGAAAATTGCAAAAAGTTTGTCGATATTCTCTCGAGTAATAAAAGTCAGGCTCAGAATGTAATCTCTTTTATAACTCTTTTATAACACTTTTTAATCTTCAGTGAAAGTGTTGAAAATTAATTAAAAAGTGGAGGCGCCGGGTATCGATCCCGGTACCTCTCGCATGCTAAGCGAGCGCTCTACCATCTGAGCTACGCCCCCGTCTTAGATATGATTATATAAACACCTTTGAGAATATTCAAGAAATTGGGGCAAAAATTTTATTTTTTAGGTCAACTCGAAAGTGAAACCTGTGCTTAGAATATGTATCACAATCGGAATGCATGTCGAAGCAGGCCTTCAGCTGAAGGCTTTCTTCTGCTTTCAGTTGATTTGTTATCTCATTTGAATTAATAGCAAAACCAAAGAGTAATTAAAACAAATGAAAGACTGATTCGAGAAAATCATTTACAAAATGCTTGCAAAACATTCCTCGACTCAATTGATGCGTTTGGAGAACGCTTTCATTGATTAGTTAATCCGAATTATGTGTTGACTTCTTGCGAACGACACTCCAAGTGATGGATCGTATGTTTGGGCCATTTGACGGCAGCCCTCTATCGCTATGCCTTTCCAGTCGAACACCATTTTCCAGAGCACTGTATTTGTGAGCGAAAACTCTGATTAATTGATTGAATTTCGTGGCATTCAATCCATTCGATTACATCGGATTTGGGTTTTGCTCGTCTCATCTGAGACCAGATGACAACAAACTGCAAACCCTATACCTGTGACCAATACTATGACTAATGTCTTATCTCTCTGTTCTTTGCTGTCTCTCCTCTCATGTCTTCCTATCATTCATTCCATTTGCGACCAAAACCTTTTGCTTAACATTTTTCAGCACATCTTAAAACTTTTTTCTCTTTTCATTTGATTTATTGCTTACTCCTTTTCTCAATCGTTAGCCTTTGTATTCATTTTCGCCATAATATCAGGAAATCTCAGTTTAATTTTCAAATTGAATTCTCTCTTCTTTTTTGTAACATTTCTTTTCTGTTGTATTTCTCCCTTCAGTTCCGATAAAATCCAATTAACTTTCATTTCAAAAGTTAATAACATTTTCTCCAACTTTTGCTCAAAATTTTTAATTATATTTCTTAGACTTAAATCAGATTTTAGGGATTATTTAGGTTTCAGTTTTCATGCGTTAAATGTTTTCGTGATTTGAATAGATTTTTATTATTAAGTTATTTATAATTTATCGAAAAATTGATAGCATTTTAGTTTTGATATCATTTCTCAAATCTTCCGATCATTTGTCTCAAAGTTTTGTGTGTTTTTCAGTCATTAAATAATTGAATTATTTATTGAAAATCTGATAAATGATTGTCTCAAGAATTTTGCTGAATATTAGGGAAAAATTGATAACTTTTATGGATATAATTATTGCGAGAAATTGATGACTAAAATCATAATTTATTAAACAATTTCGAGTCCAAAATAATGAGAAATATATACTAAAATTATTCTGTAATGAATGGGTGTGTGTTTTAGAGCAGTCAAAGCAAAACCCATGTCCTCAGCACTGGATATGTTTTGCTTTTGAAAGTCTAGTGAAAAATGGTTTTATACGGCAATCATATGACTAAATCAGTGCTTAATTCGCACAAAAAGTTAACTTTTCTTTTGATAGTTTGAAACTTATCGCAAATAAAGCATTTATTGTAAGAAATAGTGTTTTCAGTGTTATATCAAAACTATTTTCAATGAAATTATAGTCTATTTTGAATACAAAATCGTTTTATACGGAATTCATGACTGAGAGAACAGGAGATGAGAGGACAGTCGACTTAAAAATATACTTTTAATGCTCTGCTTTCGTAATCAAATCTAAAAAACAGAGAGAGAGAGAGAGAGAGAGAGAGAGAGAGCAGCAAATGATTGGAAAGCCATCCCATAGTCTACCCATTGCTTGTACAGTTTGGATGCATTAATGGATTTAATGCACAATATTTGCATTCAGGCATCAAAGGAAGCGAAGGGCGTGAATCACAGAATAGGCCTAAAATCCAGTTCTTATTTTCCAGATTCCATATCTATCTCTCTTTTATTTTTATTCTGTGTAATAGCATTGCTGTGTCTGAGCTCTGTAAGAGCCCACACGTAAATTAAACATATTTGACAGTCTGTGCTCCACAATATCCGTGTTTGATTTGGTAGTCCTTTCCATTAGGGTATCGATGGAAAGACAATCACTGCTTCGTATATACACTAATAGTAGGCTTTGGCCCTAAATATGCATTAAGTCTAAAGTTTTTTCGTCTAATTCTTCTTCTAATATATTTTTCTCGACTAAAGCCCTCTATTCAGTCGATTCTTGAGATGTGAGCCCTATTTTGCGCAACCAATACGAGCCGCGCCTATAATTCAATCACTATTTTCTTAAATAAATTGCTTTTATTTTAAGAAATTTTTCGCTTCAATTGATTGACGATTAATATTATATTTTCGATACTATTTTCAAATTAATATCTCTTCACGTTTTTCAATGTCTTACACTTCAATACCTTTATTCACAGCTCAAGTGTGCAGTCAATCCCTATCTTCTTCCCCATAAAAAGCTGGTTTCAATTTAAAAGCATTTTTATCAATATTTCAATTAATGTCGTGAACAGAATATTCGTCAAAATTTATTGACTCATTTGAATATTGTTTTGAATTGAGTTTTCATTTAATCCTTTAAATTAAAAGTACTCAAACTGGGATGACCAAGGTGTAATTAGTTGCTTCTGTTTGATAATTTCAAATCGTTATTAATCTTGCTAATTAAATTAATTATCAATAACAAATGAAAAATGATCCAGATTACTAATTGTCAATGGAAATGAAAGTCTAGTTATTGAAAACTGAGAGTAAAGGAGGGGATAATGCAATTCAACATCGATTAAGCTATGAAATGCAAAATATGAGCAAAACTAATAGAGAATGCAATTAATTCGATCATTAAGTACAGACTCATTAAACGTCTGATCATTTTTGTAGTAAATATTGCCTCAAAAGTCTGTTTCTCGATAACAATGATTTGATTTTTGAGCGAAAAATATTTGAATGAAAGTGAAGAGAAAATTCAATTTTCTGTACAAACTGTTCGTCGATTCTTTCATTAGATTCTTCTGTCACTTAAAATGTATTACTTTTTATTCTGTCCTTTACTCTAACGCTTACATTATGTGTCTAAAAGTATAAAAAATTAATACAAAGAGAGAGAGAGAGAGAGAGAGAGAGAGAGAGAGAGAGAGAGAGAGAGTTAAAAAAAAGTGTCTCTTTTAACGAATCAAGGCATTAGTTGAGGCGAAAAATAATATACTTGTTGTCAGTTTTATTCAAAAAACATTGAATTTTTGTCAATAAGAGCGTTACAGTTATGTAGTGCCAGCACTGGTATGTCTTTAGTTATGTGTTATCTTTTCAATATATCATTATAATAATATAAAGCGAGAGTCAAATGAAGAGAAGATGTGCCGAAGAAATGTATGCGGAGCTGAAAATGATTAATGAATGTTTTGTTTCTGAAAAATGGGCACAATTTTAGTCTCGAGAATATTCAATAGATTTGTGAATATTCTGAGAGTAGTATTGGTATCACATTATCGTCGCATAAAATCGCTTTTCATTTCTCGCATGACTTTTCAATTAATTTTATTTTCGTTCGGCTGTTGCCGACGCTCTGTGTCGGCAGCGCTGTCACCAACAACTGGTTCACAATCAATCGCAACGTCCTCTTATATGCTACTCTCAGAAAAAATAAATTATGACTTTCACTGTTTGCTCTCTCAAGTGCTGAGCGAATGAGACGACAACTTTAACACTAATCTAAAACATTCTCTTCTATCAGCTCTCTCACTCTCTCTCTCTCTCTCTCTCTCTCTCTCTCTCTCTCTCTCTCTCTCTCGTGATCTTTAAACTCATTGTCAGTAAATTGCGACCAATTTTTGTCTAAATTTTTTTAAACTTTTTATATGATATGAATTTGGAAAAAATTGAAGCATTAAAGCAAATGGTAGTCATTTATAGTCTGTGTTCAACTAAATTCACTCTCTTATCATCCATTGCCTGCCTATTGCCTCACAATTCACTGATTGATGTCTTTGACGCCAATTTACACTCCATATCACACAATGAGATATTTTTCGCCAACTCTTTCCTCTCCGTCTTTCCTCTGCGTTCACTCTATCTATACGTGCGATTCATTTGCTCTGAAAATTCAAACTAATATCATATCTCATAACTTATATTAAGCGCTATTAGAATACAAATTTCATAAATTTTGTGTCATTAATGACAACACATTTATCTTTAAACTTGCAAATTGATTTCAAAGTTATTCTGAAAGAGCAAAAACTCAAAATTAAACTAGCATCATTTGTTGCTGAATAAACTTTTTCAATATATCAATTCCCAAGTTTATTATAGAGCTTTGATTCGCAGACAATAATTAAGTTTTCGATTGATTTTTGCCATAATATTGCGAAACTGATTTCGATGTCAGACCAAAAATCATTTCAAAGTATACTTTGCGAAAGTAATCTTCCCTTTATTCTGGGCTCTGACTGACTGACTGTCTGTCGATATCTTTTGATATCTTACGTGAAATCCATTATTTTTGGGTTTATTTTCTTTTTCCAATTCAATACAATAGCGAAACAGTTATTATTGAACGAAAAGTTTCACTCAATTCGAGTCATTTTTGACCAGAGATTAGACACAGCTTTCGATATTTATTTTCAATTTTAGTGCACTTTTTTTATAACAATCTTATGGCCAACCAATCGATCGCTCAATTATTTTCAGTACTGACTTCTGTTCAGATAAATATCAGTTACTCATCGAAACACTAAATAAAGTTGAAGCCTACTGTCTATCCATCCGTTCCCTCGACTGGTCGTTAGATTTTCATTAACACAAATAAGAAAAAAATTGAAAAATACCCAAAGTTTTTGGTAAAAAAATGTATTTCGAAAAATCGTTTGCAATTATCAAACTTCTGCTAGATCATACTATATCTATTCTCAATGAACGAATGCTAGAAAGTTAATCAAGTTTAAATTTGAATAATTATCAATTTCAAAATTGCATTCAGTGTACATTTAAAAAGCTCATTCAAAGCATTGGCTCAGAATAAAGTCCTTCAAATAGTTAATTCATTTTTTCGACTCATTATCACTGTTTGCACTCAATTTGTTCAATCGATTCGTTCCAGTCTTTTATTAACTCTTTTTTGATGAAAAATTTTCTTCGAAATAAAATCCAATTAAACTAATCTTTAATCGAGAGAACGCCTCTTTATTCTGTCCTCTCAAAAGAATTTTAATGTTAATAGTTTCAATTATCGATCCCATAATGAGACTCATATTGATTAGACTGTGCTCTCACAGCATAGCTATTTAATATTCGAGTACATGATCTGGAATAGGAACATAAATTTTGTTTTAATCAATTGCATAGTGCAATATCTGACCTAGCATATCTTCAAGTTTAGTCTTACGTACTCTTTTAAAATGCTCATGTAAAATTTCTTTACTAAATTTGATTTTTCAATGAGTTTGATATTGATGATCAAGAATCGACTTTCGAATGATTGCAAGAAGTGATTGAATTGGTTGTGAATTATTCTCAAATTATTTTCATATCAGAAATCCATTTGAATGTCACTTAATATAAGATTTGTTAGAAAATAGTCTGTAATTTGAATCGGAAGTTAACACTTGTCAGTGATTAGTGTCCGAAAAAAATTTCAATAACAATAGGGATTTGATGTCTTCTGAGGGAAGTGAAGAACAGATGACAAGAAACAGAGAAAAGAGTAGAGAAGTAGAAAAAATAGACTTAATGTATACGCGATTTATATACAAGAATATAATGTAAGCGCAAAAACATAATGGCTTTACAAATGCTGATAAAAAGGAACTACACTTTATTCTGAGTTAGAATTTGTGATTCAGCGATCATTTTGTTCATTCGACTGAATATTTGATAGGAAAATATCGTATAACTCTTTCGCGAGTGAGCCGTGAAAATCACAATCGATTTCTCTGTGCTCTCCAGTAATAGGTGTCTAACATCTCATCTCAAAAGTCATGTTTTATTTCTTTTGCATTTCTCTCCTTTTCTTCACAATTTCAGTCTATTATCGACTCTTTTGTATTAAGAATTTTGTCGTCAATAGAAGTGATGCGAAGAAAAGTCTTATAAATAGGATGTAGTCTTATATACGGGTATAGAGAGAAAAAAGTCTCTGTGTTTGATATACAGCACAGGGCTTGTGATGTATATTATGTAGAAGCGAACATCAATGTCGGTGCGATTGCCTTTCCTCTGTCAGTGCCCCTCTTTTCCTCTCATTGTGTTCTCTTATCTTTGTTTCGCTCGCTTTCAGTCAGTCCTGAATTGAATTCCAGTTCTTCTTCTGTGAGTCTATGTCTGTCTCTCATTCTCTTCAGTAGCGAAATAACGAATCGCAGCACAAACTGATCGACTCCGGGATAAGAGAAATAATCGAAAGTCAGGCTCTTTTCTCTGTTCTGCTCTGAGAGCACCGGTCGATGGATTGTGTCGTTGTGTCGATACTTTTTTCTCGCCTTCGACCACAATATTACTAAACTATGTATTTAATGAATGAATACAGAGTTAGACCCAGTTTTTAGACAACAACTCATATATACGTACAATAATAGGAGAGATAGGACTCATCCCAATCGGAAAATCTCTTTCTTTGCTCACACTTTTGCACACAAAACACATTTAATGCGGTTTTGTTCTGTGCTGTCGATGTTTTTTTGCTGGGCGTTCACCCGTTCAATATTGGCTCCAATAATAGTTTCCTATTTTGTGTCAGAACATCACCACAACTGTTCTCTCATATTGTCTTCTTTTGTTTCTTTTTTCCCACCGATAGCCCAACAAAACCCTTTGTTTCAATAATCTACTGAATATCCAATACTTGTTTCCACCAATTAATTAATTAACCGATTTTTGTCCAATTTTTGACTAAATTCAACCTTACTCCTAAAAATTGTGATTAAAAGTTATTTATCACTGACATTAAAATATTGTAATTTTATTGATTTAACCCGAACCAAATGGTAAACCCTCTATTAAATAGTTAATCGATCATAATTTCAGTGAGTATTTCACTATTATTTTATTTAAATTTTCTTAAATTTGGTACCAAATGAATGTTAAGTTAGAAAATAGAGGGTTTTGTCTGTTATTTATTGATATTTCGATCTATTGTTCCACTTATCAGCCGATGAGGACTTTTAGGGTGTTTTCGATTTTGTTTCGTCTGATCTCCAAAGCAAAGCAAAATATTTGATGGATTGCAGAGTAGATGAACACAAGCTTTTTGTTTCTTATGTTTGCCTTTGGCTTAAACCCCAAAAAACAAATTGACTTCAGACTAATGACAATGATTTCGATGATTAATCTCTATTCGTTTCTGACTTTAAGACGGATTGTTGTCAATGAGTCATAAAAATGTTTCTCCAATTAAATACATAATAAATGCCTGAATTCTGTGACTCGACTCAAGTTTTTTTTCTCTTCAATCCATTTCTGAGATTGATTTTTGAAAATTTTCAGACATTTTTTCCCAACATTTCTTTTGATGCTTTCCTCTAATGTGTCACTCATTAGGTCTGATATTAGTGTTGATAACAAACTAATGGAAGCGAAAAGAATTAATAATTTTTGGTTAAATTTTGGACTTTTTTTGTCATTTCTTCTTTGATTCGCTTTTACCGATCGATTCCTCCATATATTTAATGCCCAAATTTGAGCACATTTTGCAGTTTTGCACAATTTTTGTGATAAAGTATATGTGATTTGTGTTGAGAAATCGTCAAAGCAAGAGCACAGAATATTCTGAGCCCAACCAATTGATTTCTTGATTTCATTTCTGTGCATAACTACCAAACTTTTTCTTATTTCACTCTCTTTTCTCAACTATTTATCAATACTTTTATTCATTTTGTTTATTATTATAAAACTTTTTCATTCGTTTCGCACAGAATTATATCACATTTGTCTCGATATTAGACTTTTATATTGAGTTTCAGTTATAGAATACACAGAATATTCTCATATCAGAGACTTATTGGCCGATAATATGATATAATGTAATGATGTTTACTATAATAACTATAATACTACTAATATTTATCGGGTTTTTCTCTCTTCACAAAGTATAACACAGAATAGCACAGAATGAGCCAATAGTTTGTATTTAAGCTTCTGATCACAAATTGCCGGCCATTAGGAAAGGTCTTAAAAAAGGGAGAACTCATATCAAAGTTATAGTCGAACCCGAATTTATGGTAACTTTCTTTTATCGAAATTGTGTCCAACGATTGACTTTTCTTCGAGTAAAGAAAAACATATTTCAATCACAATTGAAGACAAAAATTGTGCTTGTGCATAATTTCATTATCTTTAACGCTTAAAAGATCCAGATTTTCCAAATCGATTTTGTTCTTCATATCAGTCTTGAAAGAGAATCCAAGTCTAGAAGTAGAGGAAAACTCTGGTATTAATGGATATGAACTGAAAATTGGTTTCAATGCGTTATTGATAACAATATTATTAGACATTATTTAAGACTTGTTGTGATTCATTGTATTACTCGGTATTACTTCCAATTACATCCGTTTGGTATAAAAATCTACTGAATGTCTGTTTGTGAACAGCACTGACTGAACAGTTCTTCTCTTAACGAACAGTTATTATTCTTCCATATTATTCGTTAATGTCTTATGTCTTACGGCTCTAAACACATATCAAATCCAAAGCTTTTTATTGACTTATATATCAAATTCCTGAATGACTTGAAGTTAGAGATGAATTCCTATAGCCTTCCATTGCTTTTAGACTTTGGCTCTTATTTTTCACATAATTTCGATGCCATTCCCTTTAACTACAGAATATTTCTGTCATTGATTCTGATTTTGGTTTTAATATATTATTTTTAATTTTGATATTTAATTACTATAATTATATTTGTTCTGCTATTTTGTTGCCTCGTTTTGCAGTTTATTTAATCAAAACGAATGGTTGGAAACTCAGATGTCATTTAATGGCAAATCATTGATATACCAATTATTATCTCTGCCGGATGTGAGCACAGGTTAGTAATGGAAAAGTCAATTCTAATTATTTTCCTGTTGACTAAATTCATGTCCGACACAATACCAGAATATCTATAGAAATACAGTGTATATACATTTTGAGAGATAGAGAGCTCAGGCCTTATATTTCACTCTATAGCCTATCCTTTTAGGCATTCTGTCCGGAAATTTCAGTTATCTTTACATATATGTTAGGCAATACTCCTATTAAAATGATTATTAGTTTTAAAGGGATTGTATTTAATGCCTTTACTTATAATAATAATTACATATAATTAGCAGACAATAGACAATACATCGTATACTCGGTGACAAAATTCAGAGCATAAAGGTTAATTTAGAAAATCATTTTGAATATCAATTATAACTTGCAAACAAAAGTTTCATATTTCTATTAATATCGACAAAGAGTTGCGAGAAATTTATTTCTTCAAATGAATTCGCATTTCATATGAATTTCAGATAACTTTCAAATTATATGTAATAAAAGTTTTATGGTTTTTGTCTTCACATAAAGCATACGCTAATGAAGGCCTTCGTTGGGCGAAACAACATTACGGTCTTGGCTTTTGGTTGACTCTAATCATACGAATTACGTGCACACTTACCTGGCTCATTGATCATTATGATCACTGTGATTACCATCCCTATGGCGATCAGGTAAAACAATATCAAGCACAAAATAATCCAAATCGATATCTTATACCATACTGAAGGACAGTCTTCCAAATAGAGGGAGTTCTTTAAATTTTAGTTCAGATTATTCTTTGTGCTATCTTTTAGACATTGCTTACATTAGTGAAATATGCTAGGCAAAAAAGTTTATAAAATAACATCAGTATTAGAAGAACCCCTTTCCTTTAGCTACCATCATATTGATGCGTTGTATTGAAAATGTTGCATGTTTGTGTGTGAGCACACACACAGTTTTGCATATTCAGCAAAAAGCTCATTATTCTGTCCCAAGTCAACTGAATTTTATAAATTCTGAGCTGACTTTCAGTTTTATTCATTACCGGTATTTACAGTATGTGTTGCCATACAATGGCTTACATTATATCACATTTTTCGTCGATTTTTCCATTACTTCTCCGAAAAGTTTTAAAAAGTTTAAACCAAATAATAAATTTAGTGAAGAATTTATTGCAAGTTGTTTGGAAAATATATCGTATTTTAGTGGACATACGATTGTCTATAAAAGCAAAGTTTGCTGTCTTAAGCACTTTCTCTGCATTTAGTGTTTGTCTCATATATTTTGTGCCCACTATTACTCTAAAGGCAAACATAATCTTTTATGTAATGCTTACCACAATTCTTTCTTTTTTGTATACTGACTGTCCACTGCATTGTTATCCAGTCAAATATGAGGCCAATTCATGCCATACCAATCCTAACACAAGGCTTTCTTTTTTGGTTTCAAATATTATTTTATTGATGTTTTGCAAAAATGAACTTTTCTTTGATTGTCGTCAACATTGATATGCAGTCGATATTAAATATTACATAAGAAACACAATTCTTGTATTAGAAATACATTATTCTTCCGGTTTGTGTCTAATGTCTTCACTCTTTTGTTAGGAGAATATTCATAGAAATCCAATACATTACTGAGTTCTGAAGTTCTGCACAGAATTCTAACAAATGACTGATGAGAATAATGCCCACTATTTTTGGCTCAGAATAACCACTCAAACAATTGTTTAGATAATAATCGTTTCGAATATAAGTCAGTGAAAACATTTTTTCGCATAAATTTTTGTTTTGAAAAATGCTTAACATTTCAATCATTTCAATCTCTGACCGAAATAAGCCCTAAAAATAGACTCATCTATGAAATAATCATATAAAAAATCCTATAATGAAATGAAACTAAGTTTTGCCAAAACCTTTGTCTTTGATATGCCTTTAAGTCAATAGAATCTCATTTAAAGTTAATTGAAATGAATCCGAGTCTTCATTCGTCTGGCATTTTGATTGTTTGCGACATTTTTCGCTCTTATATTGAGTTATATAATATTGAGAATAAACTTTTGCTTCGAAGCGATGACTGGAATACCGATAAAAGACAGTCCAAAAGTTTGGTCATCACTTTAGTAAATGACTGTCTTGTCATCCATTTTACGGATGAAACTAATTGTTTTTCACACTTTCTCTTCGCTATTATGTAATCGTTCGACAAATTGTATCAAAACGTCTCTCTTTTCGTCGCGAAAGTCATTCAGTATTTGTTTGTTTTGTTTGAAAAGTTTCAGACATTAAGAGACTGATAGGAAACCAAAATGTGTGCTAATGTGGGAGTCTATCATAAAAACACAGCACCAGTGCATTGAGCACAGCCATAGTCATACAGTATTGTGATATTAACTTACACTGTATTATATAAGAGTGGATAGAGTTTAGACTACAATAGATTGGATACGAAATTAAGTTTCTCTTCTGATCTATAGATATATTGGCTCTTTTGAGGCAAACTTTTTGCACAGAATAATACAACGGCACTCATACATCGGGTGCGACTGATTGTGAACTAAACTCAATCCAATTGTCCGTTGAATGCAATATATTATACGAGAGAAAAGTTTTGGCCATAAAATGAGTAGTTGTGGTGTCAATCACTGCGCTTCTCGTTATAACCCATTCTCATAGCCTCTACTCCTTTGCCATTGAATTCTGCCTTCAATTGTATTCTCTATTCTCCACAGAATCTGATTTATTCCGAACTCCTGTCTGACAATAGAAATATTCTGACTTTAATTGCTTTCAAGTCTTCAAAAGTCGACGATTTTCTCAAACATTAATTCAAATGAATTCAAACTTTTGTTTCATTTTATTGTTATATAAAAATCCGATAATTTTCTGTATATAAAAGTATAGTTTATAAATATATTTGTATATATATATATAAAAGAGCACCCGAAGTGAGCACCGGTAGTATTGACAGTAAGCCCTTGAAGGGGAAGACTCTTCGAGAAATTAGTATTCAGTGATCGAAAAGAAACTGTTCCACAATTTCATTGAATTCTTTGGCGTATTTAATATGAATGTTATGCTTTCCTTTGGGAAATCTATGAAGTGTTGCATTTTTGATATGATCGAGCAGATATTTGGGGTGTTCTTTAGCTACTAACGGGTCTTCATCGCCATGAAGTATAAGACACTTCTGAGTGATATTCTTCAGATCATATTTGCAAATGTCTTGAAGTTTGCAGTAGTGGTCAATAAATGAGTCCCACATCTGAACGAAGTTTTGTTCGCCGTATAACTCAATGAACGCCTCTTTTGCTTTTGGAGACCATTTTTTTAAGTCTTTGATATTTGAGATTAGTTTTCGGTCTTCTTCTGAGACGTAAGCGTTTGAACCGAAAACCACTAACTTTTGAACATTGGTTTGATTGTTGGCAGCGATGATGAGTCCAGTAATCCCTCCGTCACTCCATCCAAGAACAGAGTATTTTTCAATACCCAATGTCTTCATCAGTTGAGCGGCCATTGAGGCGTCTTTTCGGTAAAAATCATTCCAATCTCTGTCGGGAGGCCTACTATATCCATACCCGGGTGGGTCCCACGCTATTAAAGTCAACTTATTTTTGTTTAAACCATTCAATTGTGGACTGAAGTCAGTTCGAGTTGAGCCGAGAGCTCCGGGCAATAATAGTAAATTATGCTTTCCTTTACCAACCCTTTCATAGTGGATATTAACACCATTTACCGATACTTTTTGCCCCATTTGTACAAATCTTTTGCCAAATAAACTCAAATTAGGGCTTATTTTCAATAAATTTGTGTTCGGTTTACATGATTTCAAAATTAATTGACTAAAAAACATGATTTAATTGAAATCAATTGAAGACTAACTTTCAATGAATGACAGAAATGACAGACAATTGCAAAGATGACAAAAATGATAATAATGTGAAAAACACGTCAAACATATGGTATACCTAAAAGTGCTCAGAATTGCCGACAGATTACTCTTACGTCTCAATAAATACAAGTTTTTATTGACTTTAGCTTTGAATTATTCAACCAGGTTTATTTTTGATTGCAAGTTGAATTCTTTGAAATTAAACTGATTAAGTTAGCATTGACTGCAAAAACCGTGTTACCACGGTCTAATGCCTTGACAATGGAATAATTGGTGTTTTTCTAATTAGACCTAGCAACATGACATTCTATTGGCAAAATTGAGATAGCTCATATACACATAACAGAGAATTATTATAACAAAAATTCTATTTGGTTTAAAAATTTCGTTAATCTTAGGCTTAGTGTCACTGGACTTGAGGTCCGATCATATGATTACTGACTTATTGATTGTATTTTTTCAATTCAATGGCTTTATATACGGACTGAATGTGAGAGTCGTTGCGATACAACAACTCGTTTATAACACTATTTAGTGTTTGCGAAAAATCTATATTCAAATTCAAATAATAGCCTAATATTGATATAAGTGTTTCCTTTTATTATTATATTTGTTGTGCTCTGCATTCCATTGCATTATTGCACAGAATATTCTTTGTGCTGTACTGTTCGCTGAAGTTTAGTGTCGGAGCTCAAGCTGTCGCACAGTCTGTATATTATATTGGCTTTTGGTTGAACTTATTATTTGTGTGTCTTTTCTCTGGGTCTCAATGTTTGACGTCTAATATTTCTTGTGATCACACAATAAAAATGTGGCTCATATACAGCCAGAGCACAGGCGGATGGACGGACAGCTCTAAGCGCCGCATAGAAACTGAGATAAGAGCACAGATATGAGGCAATAATTGTGTGAAAGATGTGCTTCCAATGGATTTGCGTTATTATTATCTATAAAATGTTTGATACAATTCTTATCCATTAATCAGTTGAAAGAAAAAACTATTAATTCTTTTGATATTCTTTTTATTATTGATATTTTAGACGTTAACACAATTAGAGGAACAGTCGTCGGAGCACTGGTTGGCCCACTATTTGTCGTTAATATCGTCCAAAACCTTAATCAAAGTGATGACAACACTTATCTATACGGAAATGCTTTTACAACAATTACCAGTGGGTGACAGTTGGCCAGCACTCGGACAGCAAGCATTTCAGTCACTCCTTCGACTCATACAATGTTTTTCTTTAGGCATTTATTACTTTTATTGTCTTTATGTCCAAACCTGTGATTATGATTAGAAACGACTCTAATGTTTATTGCAATCCAGAGATTAATCGCAATAATTATTAAAACCAATTGTTTTTCTTAATGTTTTTTATCCAATAATTTTATGAATAAACTTCTCAATCATTCAAACATTATTTGTCTCAAAATTCAATACATTTCTTACGCCTTATATTTAAGTCCAGCCCTGAGTTCTATTATTACTGATGAAAATTAGTTTTTAGTGGACAGCCATTAAAGGTGAGGCACTGATACCCTCTGCCTCTCGAGAGTTTCATAATTGATGAGAAGTCTGAAACCATAAATCCATTCTTACCTTCGATTAAATGCATTGTTTTTAATGCATTCGATTCTTATATGTGTTTAGACTCTAAACTTGAGGTTATATTTGAGTTGAAGTGTATTTCTAACGAAAAAACAATTCAATACTTTTTATGTTCAAAAGTCATGCGAAGTCTAATCAATAGACTTATTGTTCTTAGAATCGCAAAACACATCAAAACATGTTTTCATTTCAAGTAAAGAGAATTTCACTCAAAATCGTTTTCAAAATTTTGGCAAAAATCCCTTCAGAGACCCCCAGAGACCCCCTAAATTTAAACTTGACCCCAGTTTGCAAACTTCTTCTGATAAGTTTGTCAGTTCCCAGTCATAACCCATTCTGAAAACAGAATCAAATTATGTATTCATTGATAAGTAATATTTTTGAACCCAATGGGAAGGTCTTAAGTGGTCATCACATCAATTAGATCACACCACAGATGATGGCCTCAAAGGGCTGATCTTGAATTGGGATATATTCAGGGAATTTTCAAATAACCATCGAAGTGCATACAGAACTCAACTCTATAACCACGATATTAAAGACCAACTAAAACAGTACTGTGATCTGGAAAAAGGAATGTTGGGTCAGGAAAGACATGTAATATGAATAATATTTTTGTTTTTCTTTCGAGACATTAATGATAAACGATATGACTATAAGTGACAGCAATAAAAGCATTGCAATGAATGCCATAACAAGGCTTTGGGCGCCAAATACTACATAACTAACGGAATATACGAACAAATTGTATGAAATGTTATAAAAATTATTCGTTATATTGTTGTTCGATATTCTCCTTCTGAAGATGTCTTCGATTAATCTGCTTCTAAGTCCAATCTATGATCTAATTCGTGACATTTCACCGATTGGTCAGTCCTTCAAATCAAATGATTTTCACTTCTTTTTGTTGAGAAAAGCAATAAATTTTATTCTGACTTAAGCTCAGAATTAAGAGGAAATATGAATGAGATTCTGAAATTCATTTCTCATCGAAAAACTCAATATTCAAAGCCATCTATTATTTACGGAATATTTGAGAATTCAATCTCTAATTCATTTTCTTTTACCGAAGATTTATATTCAGTGTTTGAGAAACAAAATTGAAGAAAAAATTCATATAATATTCAAAGAATATATCATTAAATAAAGTTGTAGTTTAGGAAAGGAGAGAGAGATATATAAAAGAGAGAAAATTGAATTCAATTTAATGAAGCGATGAAAAACTCAATTCATCAGAATATTTGTCTTATCTTACAATTGACGCATAAAAATGAATTCAAAAGAAAATTACTTTCATTCAAACGAAAAATAAATTTATAAAAATCTTTTGTAAAACAAAAAACTGATATCAATATCAAAAACAATAGCAGAGAGAAAGAAAGAAAGAGAGAGAGAGAGAGAGAGAGAGAGAGAGAGAGAGAGAGAGAGAGATCGGCGCAGAATAGGCTAACAGAATATAATCAACGAAAATAGAGGCAAAAAAAAGAATATATATTCCGGTATTTGTTATCTCTGACATTGATTGGGAACAGAATATTGTGCACAGAATGGGACAAACGATTATAACAGTTACTGTTGTTGTGTTGGCTCTAATCTCTATCCGTATTAGTATTTTTCGCTTTTCTCTATATATTAGACTTACGAACGAAAAAATTGTTTGAATCGGTTGAGAGTCAAACAGTTTTCAAAGACATGGAGGCAGTGATGCGCAAAAATAGTGAACTTTTTCGTCTCTTTATAAATACTGTATAAGTCTTTTGGCTCTTCTTATATATCAGGAATATATTGTTTTACTCCACGAATAGCTCTTTATATTTATGTCTAAGCGATTGGATGTAAACGACTGACTCTCACAAAAATGCAAACAGAATTAAACTTTGAAACTTATAACTGTAGATAGAGAGGAGAGTAGAAGGAGAGGGTCCTGTCTATTGTAGTATGCGTTGGATATGAAATGAGCTCCAGTGAAAAGTGCAGATCACATCACAATGTGTTGATGCGCTTCAATCTTGAAATTTAAAAACCTATTTATTTTCTACTCTCTCTTCACTCATGCCTTCAGTCTTTGCTTTTGTCGATTCTTTAACTTATTTTTCTTTTTCTTATAAATCTTTAAAAATTTTTGCTTACAATTGAATTTTAATCGAAAATTTTGTTTAAAAGTCTTTAATGTATTTATTTTCTATCAAACATTTTGTGTCGGCTTTTAATGGAATGACAAAAGTTCAAAGCAAAGGTACAGGTTCTTCGATTTCACAATTTTCTAGCAATTGTAAGATGTGTAAGGCTATTTAAATGACATTCCTTTCGTAACTACATGTATATATTTTTTGTCAATAAAGTCATTTAATTTGCTTTTATTTCATTGAATTTAAAATAATTGACATTTAATTCAAAAAAAGAGAACAAATATTTGATTTAAAAAAACATTGTATTCTTGGAAATAAATGACTGAAATAGCTATTAATGGCTTTCGGCTCATCTATTGAGAGAAGTTTAGCTTTAATTGTATATCGATTTTCTGAATGACTTTCATTTCAATTGAATTATTTTACAATTCTGTTTAATCGTTTCCGTTTCAAATCAAATTGTTTCATATCATTAATTACCCGAATATTTTTGAGGGGAAAATTGCTTGAAATTTGATAAAAATAGACAATTATGCTTGATAATCGAATGTTAAGAACAGTTTGAACTTCATTTTAGACCCAGTGCTAGGCGTTCAAAAATGTTCTTGCCAAAATATTTGCATTCAATCCGCATCCAAATAACAGATTTGTTTCTTCGGTTTGAAGATATTTCAAATTCTCTAGGAATTTCATAATCGATTACCTTGTACAATTAAGATCATTAATCATATTCTTCACTGATAATTAAACTCAGTGTTAAAATTTATGAGAATTTTCACTGAAATTCTTAACGATTTAAGATTTTTCAAACAAAGAGCAGTCTTTTTATGCAAAATTTGTTGCAAACTCTTTTTAAATATAGGAATTCTAGTCTAAAAAATGAGTAAACACTGGATTATTGCCAGAAAATTGAATTTTGATTAATTAATTCCTCACTAATAATGTGTATAAAGAAAAAAAATCGTTTTGTTCTCCAAGTTTACAGTTATTTGTACTCAAAAAATAACTAAACGACAAAAAATTAAAAATAAAACAAAACTTGAAACGACTTATACATAGAGAGTGCAAAATATGTCAAACAGTTGTCCCGAAAATATCACACGAATTGAATGTTGAGATAAATGTTTTTATAGAAAGAGAATGAGATTAAAGAAGAGGAAAGCCTCACATATAAGAGGAAAGACTCACATATAAGAGGAAAGACTCACATATGAGAGGAAAATATTTTTCAGCTAAACTTTAAACATATTTAAAGAAAGAAAACAAAACAAAAATTGAAGATAAATACCAAACGAGTAAACCAAGAGTACTGAAGAAGTAAAAGACTCAGAAGAATATAATCGAATCCAAAACCGTTTAAATGCATTTCGAAACTCGAAAAATAAAAGAATCAGAAATACATCAGATTCTTGACATTTGGGACAAAAACCTCTTTCCTTAAGAGAGAGAAAGTATTACAAAATCAGAGCTCAAACACAGAGAAAATAACTTTGTTTTGATTGAAGTGGAAAACAAATGGATTCAGAGTTGTGTCAAATATGAGTCAAACCAATAGATAAATAGTCTATAATTATGGTTAGAATCGAATGACCGAAAGGACTGCCGTTTATTTTTATAATTAATAGCCGTCAGATTGAGCCTCATTTAAAGTCTATGGTTGGCCTCTGTTTTCTCCGGCGTCTCATTCATTGTCACTCACATGGGATTTGGTGTTACCCTACTATTACCGGTGCAATGCCTCACAGCTATGCGGTAAAGACTGACTTCAAATGTGATTTACGAGTTATTACCAGTTTTTGAGACTTGAGTTTTACTAATGTCTGCCCTCTTCTTGTTTGATAACCACTGAACACAAACATCAGACATACATACATACATCTAAAATCAACTCTTTTTTTGACCCATATTCAAGCATGATGTCCCCCAGCAAGAATTCATTTTTTCTCTGAACACTATAGTGTCTAGATGTAGTGTTTGTATAAAAGTATTTTTGAGGTCGTTTCCAATAAAGTGTCTAGATTATAATTGTGGTATTGTATGCAAAGTATATCAATAAGAGATGACTATTGAAGGCATAACTCGCGAACGGAAATCGAAAATGAAAACATGATTGATGTTCGGCCACTACTTCCGAGTAATTCCAATAATTTCGTGAGACTGACAGTTCACTCATTGGAGTGACACAAAGACCGAGGCACACACACACATACACACACCATAAGGACAGAGACTGTTATTTTTTGTTTTCGATTTGATTTATTGGTATTAAGCAAAACATATTTAATAATACGACGACTTCTATAGATATAGTCGTTATCTATGAGATAGAAATCGACGACATCTATAACAGTAATCAAATCAAAAACAATAAATGGATTGCAATTATTTGTGTCATACAATCGATAGACAACAGAGATATAAAAAATCACTATTAATATTGATTCCCATAATATTCTGTTCAATAATTTCCTTTAAGGGAAACAAAGAATTAAAGACAAGAATCTTAACTTAAATGAATGGCATTTCATTAAAAATAATATATTTGACTTATTTTCAGATTTCTTTTCGTGTTTTTCTGGTCTTTACTCACAATAAATAATAATTAATGTTTCGATTCCTGTATTTCTGTCGTCATATGATTTAATTGTGAAATATTTGTCGCAAAATGTCTGTGAAATCACTTCTATTATAAGCACTGATAAGTTGTATATCACAACAGAAAAACTATGTATTGATTACTAGATTTTATTTTTGAACTTTAATTTCAGTTTTCTTCGCAATGCTATCAATCAATAGAACATTATTTGTAATAAACTATAGATTTGTCTCATTTTGTATCCAAAAATGCATTCAATGTTTTATTATTCGAGTTTTTCGTCGAAATTTTCGCTTCGCTTCTAATCTTATGATTGATTTTTGAATGCATTTAATGCACGAAAAATCGATTCTATAGTCAATTGCATACAATTCTGGAAGAGTTTCGACGAAAACTCGAATAAACTTTACGCTTAATATTTCAACTTTTAATATTAGAAATATTATTGATTTGAGCCCAGAATACAAAGCACTTCAGTATCTCTTAAAACTTTTGCTGAACTTTAGCCAAGAAATCCAACCATTTTTAATGGGAAGTGCCAAGTATAATTAATTTGGCAATTTCATTCCTTGTAATTATCTGAAATCAATTGATTACTTGCGCCCAAAATCACAGTTACTCTGGAAATGAATTATCAGAATAATTATGAAAAGGAAGAGAACATTACATAAACATTAGTAATAAGTTATTAGTGATAACCAGAGAAGGATTCATTAGTTTTTATCATTTGATTAGACAATGATTTTCATCATTAAAGGGCTTATAAATAGCAAATCAATTGTTTTCACTCAGAATAACGGCAAATGAAAACTCATTTCCAAAATTGGGATCACATGAAGAACATGCGTTACATAATAGATAATAAAACTCATGGATTGGCGGAGTAATACATACTTGAACTGAAAAGTAGACCTAACGTTCAAATAATTCCAACCTGAAAACTATCAAATTTCGGTCTGTACTTGCTTATTGGAATTAGATATGCATTGAAAGAAAACAAGGAATAAAAATTCATCTTGTTTATTAATAAAATCTAACAATGTGATTCAATTAATAAATATGCCTTAAAGATGAATTAGCGAATTATTCCTGGTCATCAGCGATAATTCAACTCAATGGGAAGTGCTATTCTAGAATCGCGTGTCTGATTAGAATTAGTTGATTCCGATTATATCACAATTGAGGACAAATCGCAAAAATTTATTTTTTTTGGAAACATTAATATTTTGATTCCTAAAATTTAGTCTCATTTTTCATAATCGGTTTTGCCTCTAATGAACCGGTGGTTTAGCACTGATTTCTATACCGTTCCCTCTTTATGACTGAATCAGCATTTTGTCGATTAGCTCTGATATGCGATAGTCTATTGTTATAATATATTTTGACTTAATTGCTAATTACATGCCATCAGTGAAACTAAAAAACTTTTCAAACGTTTGTTTTCAGTAATAATAAACTTAATGATAATCGACTCAAAAAATATATTTCTCTGAAAATTAATTATTTGAGTCATTCTTTACTTTAATGCTCTAATCCTTAACTCTAATAACCATTCATTGCGGAGATATTTCACTCTAAATGTAAACACATTTTATTGAAAGACTTTTAAACCATCAGAATATCAACCATTTGTTACACTCGACTCATTTTATAGTAGAATAATCAAAGAATCTTGGTACTTTTCCAAACACTACCTAACATATCGAATACACTGGTCATAGACTCATTTTGTCTTATATTGATTTATCAATTAAGTAGGCCTTGATAACTTTTATAATTAATTAACAAGGTTTGTCCCAACATTTGGTTCTTAGACGAGTAAATGTCTTTCCGGTGTTAACACTGTCTGATAAGAGTAATGGTAATATTCTTGAGATAAAAAGATGTCTGTTTGCAAAAGCCGTGAACGCAATGACATAAAGGATGAGTGACTGAGTGAAGGAGTGCTCACAGATCTCATATTTTTGACTCAGAATTGAATGAATCGTTAAACTAATGAATAACATATTAAAAGAAATTTGAATTAATTGGACTCCAATTCATTTCAACGCATACTTATATTTGAAACAATAGATATAAATTTCTACTAGAACTTTCATAAATTTACACTATGATGCGTTGAATTTTAGACACATTTGTCTAATTATATGACAAATCCCATTATTGCTGTCATTCATCTCTTGTTATTTAACGAAATCTGTTATTTTGCAAAACTTTTCCGGTAGTTTTGACTAACTATTACTCGAGTTTTAAATTGAATTTCCATATAATTGTTGGTCAGAAAGAAGTGATTCAACATTATTATTATTAAATATGCAGGAAACAAATTATTAAATATTTATCATACATTTTCTCTGAACAATAAATATGTTTGTTTGGAGCGTCAGTTGCGGACAAATACACAATAGTTTGCATTCATTTTGCATTTGTATTAACATTTTCTAAATTGTATTGAGTTTTGCAAAATTAATGACTATTGTGTTGACTTGCATTGTGTGCACTCGTATTGCAATCAAACCTCTTCTCATGAAACATGAAATGCAAATTCAAATCCAACACAAGTTTTGTCACATAATTTATAATTGAAATTGCATTTAATCATTAACCAAGTTATACAAATGTGAAAGGGCATTAGTCTTGCTTTTAATCAATAAAAACCAGGAGAATTCAGTGACAGTAAACATCATATGAAACCCTTGACAAATTCAAATGTTTTGAATCAGCAATCAAGTTATGTCCGAATTTTCTGTGATTTTTCCATTATTTAAGTAATGTTTTGCATACTTCGGAATCCCAGAAACTTTTTCTTTTTTGTAATTTAACCAGGTTTGAAATGACCGGAAACAAATTCAGTTGGGAAGGGATTGGAACGTGAATTCATTTGAGTAAATGATTAAAATATAGGGAACTGTAAGAGTGGGCACGAAATCACTTAAACTTTTGGCTATAATGTTATAAAAGTTATCATTTTTCAAAAAACCGGGTCATTTAACGCGAACAGCCATTAATCGCATTATTATTCATTTGATTCATCATTAAGACTAATACAGAATCATTGCTTTGTCTGATGGACTTGTGTCCGCCCAAACCCACCAATAATAGAGGTATGTTTTCGGTAACTGGTTTATGGAGTGTACGCTTGAATCGCAAAAATCAGATTTTTGTCAAAACAATAAAAGCATTAAATTGTCATTTATTTGAGACATGATTTCGACTATAATTTTGATTCATCCAAATAATAATTATCGATATTTTTTGATACAATTCCATAGAAATTAATCTAATTTTGAATATTATTTTGCATTAAATTAGAGAAACAAGAAATTCAAATGAAAATCACGTAATAGTTTTGCTAAACACATAACACACGCAAAGAATATATTAGACCCAGAATTGAATTGAATTACAATATTTTGATTGTCTTTCATTTCGACAAACATTTTTCGGTTTATTATCTAAAACTAATTCATAGACTCTGTTCATAGACTGAAATGTCATTTGACTTACAAATTGAATTATCTTTCATACTTTTTTCTGCTTTTCAATGATAGGCAAAACTTTTCAATTTCTTAGACTATTCTTCTGGTTATAAGTCATTTAGTCTTCAATTCATTCTTTATTTTCATAGTTTTTTCGCTGAAAAAAACTTTTTCTTTTCTCTAAAATTGAGTGAAATTCTCAGATAATAAAAAATATTGAAATCATAATAATATGGAGAATGTAGTTCTCATTTGGTTGTGTTGTGCACAGCATTTGATAGGCAAATATCGCTCCGGGGATTAGTTGTTCCTACAAATGATGGTTTGCTCCCAATTTATTATTTTCAATACTATTGTTATTCTCAATTCATATTTGGCTCTATTTATATGTATTTATATTCAAAACCAAAGCCAAACGTAGACTAAATGTTAAGAAAAATCAAAGCAATATTTTCCGCGACTTTAGACATAACTACACGAATAATATAATAATAAGTTTATTCCCAAACCGTTTCTCTTTGGGATCGCTATCTATAGACTACAAAAAACTTTGTTTTCATTTCTCAAATGAAAAAAAATCTTTTATTCAATGTTTTTGCTTTGAATTTGTTTCCAAAATTACGAAATTTGTTTAAACATTTCAATAATTGTTTAACGAAATTAACACTTTATTGTTGTTTCAAACTCTTTGAAATAGATTTAGTCTTTAACTCAAAACACATTTCTCTGTATTTTAACAATTATTTGCATTTTAAATGTTGAGAACTTAGCAAAACATAAATCATTTTCAAAGGTTTTCGTCGAAATTAACTGAAAATTTCCTTTGAATTCATTTCAGAGAAACTCTTATCTGTTGTCGACTTCCATAAAATTATTCTTCGGATTGTATTTTAGAGAATTTTAAAATATTTTGCTTAAACTTCTGTGAAATGAATTCATTTTCTTATAAGAGATGGCTTTGAAAATCAAGTTTGAGATTTGGGTGACATTTCTTTTGATAGAATAAATTTGATTGAATTACAGCTGTCTTTCTCTCGAAAGAAAAGCTTCTCTTTCTTTGATTTTAAGAGTTTATTCCCAAAGTCTGGTCATATCTTACTTCGCCGAATCCTGATTCGCCGAACTGATTAAAAGCTTAATTTATAATCTTTTAAGAGTCAAATTACTATCAGTCCACTTTCGCCGATAACATGCTATAAAACACTGATTTGATATCGTACTGATATATTTTTAAAAAGAATCTTGCCTAACTTGACTTAATTAACACAAAATGTTTAAATAGTTAAATTGTGAATAAATTCCACATAGCTGATTCAGAAAAATTCTATCAAAGATTATGATTCGGTGAAATAGGATTCGGTGAAATCGGATTCGGCGAAACTGGAATACCCCAAAACATATTACAAATCGAAGGCTTAGTTTATGTCACAAAATAAAAGATAAGGTTTAAGAGAAATCTCTCTAATCTTTATTAATGTCGGAAAAACACTGACCCTCTTATCCATTCACTCTTTCGATGGTCTAAACACTTCACTATATTTTATTTTTATACCTTTTTTTACAAAAATTTAAATTCAAGAATATTTTTCCAAACAGTGAAAAATTCAATTTGTAGGACAAATTTGCAACATTTGAACAAGACTAGAATGGTTCAAAATAATATATTTTGCTTCCTTTGAATTTTTAAACTTATTTTTTAAACCCAAATTCATTTTCTATAAGATTTTTCAAAATTCCAATGACTATTAAACAAGATTTTTGTTGAAGTTTTATACATTGAGTTAAAATCAATTTGAGTTAAATTGAATTCGTTTGAAATGTTTCGCATAGTTTTCCTGATTTTCTCATTTCATCCGAAGAATATTCTGACGAATTGCAAGAATATCAATAAATATCGGCTCAGAAATAAATCGATAGATTAAAGGCATCAATGGATTTGATTTTCCGAACCTTTGCCTCTGAATCGCAAATTTCATGAAATATTAGAGTTTTCAACCAATAGAAGGCTTTCGACAAATATTTTCAACGCTTTAAATGTTTGAAATGCATTTCAATTCACTTTATTTGTTTTCAAACGAAGCGGAAAATACTTTATTTATTCGAATTGAATATAAGAATATATTTTATTTGATATGAGAGAGTGAGAGAGAGAGAGAGAGAGAGAGAGAGAGAGAGAGAGAGAGAGAGAGAGAGAGAGATTTTAGTAATAAAAGTCGAAATGCGTTAAACAGTTCTCATCTTTTATTCGAATAAATCTCAAAAATTGAAGCAATTTTTCGTCGAATTGGTGTCAATAATAAAATTTATTGACATTTCATTTCGAGATATGTGTCGAACATAAGGCTCGAGCCCTTCAATTATACAACTCTAAACATTTTGTGCAAAACTCACATTTCTTTTAATATATTGAATTTCTTTTCTATTAAAACCTCTTTCCAAGTTCACTTTCTTAAAGAAAATATTAATATAACCCTATTTCTAATCACTTGAAATTGGTACTTGGGCTTTATATTCCATATGAATGCTAACTTGGTTCTTAGAACAAGTTGCTTGATTCTTAAGAGCATAGATACTTTTAAATCAATTGACCTAGACTCACACAGCTCAAAAGTACTTGATCAAGTCCTAGAGCATATACAATCGTAATTCGTTGAAAACTTTTCTCTGCTGTAAATTCAATACTTTTAAGACTATATTTTGAAATCGATTGTAGACTTTGAGTGACAAACAAATAAACCAAAAGTGGGTAAAAACAAAGTGTTATTTGAACTGCAATTTCATTGAACGGCTCAAACAAACACTTTATTGTAGTGACAGTCAGTCCCCGAATATACCTATTTCTGTCTCTTTGTTCTAAAGACGGCTCTCCAATAGATCATCAATTGATTGCCACATCCCTTACACAAATCCTAATGTTTTCGCGCAATTTAGGCCGACGTCAGCGTTTGCACAGTTATAACAAACCCGTTTCAGACCTAAGTTTAGACATAATTCTTCTCTCAATTGTCTCTTAAATTGTTTTTGTTCTTAAATATAAGTAATTTTTATTTTATCTCAAATTGACTTTCAATACAATCTTTTATATCACAAATTTGTTGCCAAAACCTTTTGACTAAATTTTCAGTGAAAACAATCGAAACATTGATTCAAAAATTGATTTTGCAATTCAGTAAACTATACATTCAATGAAAAGATTAACAAAAACAAAATATTTTAATCACTTTAATTGAAGAAATTGGTATTGAAATCTAAAATCGATAACATTTTTTTGTAAAACACTCACAAAACTAATAAATATTTATCGAATGAAATGAATAATAAATCTCTTCTTATATTTACATAAAAAGTCGGATCTCTTTCTCTTTTAATCTTTTATTCATTCAATAATTCAATTATAATAATGTTCGACAAAACAATAACAGAATTAGAAATAACCAAGGTAGTTATAGATGTAGCTAAGAATTCATTGGGAATTATTTTTTTGAGTGAAAAGGTTTTGTTTTGTCCAAAATATTCATTTTGTTGACGAGTTTTATCTCAAAGACACTCAATTAACCGGAAATTCATTCGTAGCCATATTAACATTAACAGGGGTAGCCTCCTTGTCATCACCTCCGGCTTGCAATCATGTCATATAAATATATAATTGACTGTAAGATGATTTCACTCGAAATACGCAAAAACTACAATCAAATTAATGTTTGTTTGAAGTCATTCGACATTTTTGTCAAATAATTTATTTCAGACATTAAACGCATTTAATTGAATCAATTGCAGTAATTTTCGGCCACTACTGGCGGATAAGCTCTGTATTGCTGTGAAATGTCTTCATTAGTGATATAGAGGTCATTAACTTCATTATAACGAATCAGACACAGAATGTGGGAATCAATACTTTGCGATGACTTTTTTGTGTTCATTCTGTTCATTGGATTAACATTTTTGTTGCGTTTGTTTTTCGCCAAAATATCTAATCGTTAGAAGTAATGAAAAATGAGAGCAATTTTCATCAAAATTTGTTTTAATCTATAAATCTAATCACAAATATATATAAAAATAATGTCTAATTCTGAAGAAGATTTTATGCAGTTTTTTGTCCACTTTGTCCTTAATTTCATTATATTATCGATCAATCGGTGATTTTGTTGAGCAAAGCTTTTAATCTCGTAGTCATTAAATGACTCTTTTTGTTCAATACTATTGAATACAATTTCGTTGGTTTTAAGTTCTGTTCAGTCGTTATATTGCGTGCGTTCTTTGCATTCATTTTTTTATCAATTATTTTCACTCCAACCCCACTATTATCTGATTTTTTTTGCCAACGAAAACAGCTTTAATTTATCCTTGATTCTAGTCTAGTACAAATTTACTTTCATTAACTTAACTATTTGCTCATAATTGTGAAAAAATTCATTCTTTATTCAATTAATAGATAATCAATTAGGGATTGGAAGCGCCTTGAAGTTAACAAGATGGAGTTAATAATCTGACCGAACTAATCGAGTTTATATAATTTTATCAATCAATTAAAATGAGATTATTATTGAATATATTATCGCATGTATTGAATGAATTGTTGAGTCAACGAATATTCTGTGCGTTTGAATGAATGCTTCAAATTGAAGCCAAAAGAGGAAAATATATAAATTTTCAAAACATGATTCTCACACTCGAGAGGATCAATAATTTTCAATCAGAATAAGCCGACTGTAAAGACTGTAAAGCATTTTCTGCATTTCGACGATCGCTTCAACTGATTTTGAGCGCCATTTGAGAGGAAAGATCAGGCAATAAGGGCACACACAGAGCACAGCACTGGGAGTTGTGTGAAGAACGAGTGGAGAAGAAACCAAACGCTGAGACACATATAAGAAGCTATTTTGAGTTGGGATTTATACTCACATGCATTGAGTACTTGGTATTTAAGGCCAACAAATCATATATTTTTGAACTCAAAGAATGAGAAAAAACTTATCAAACATTGATCTAAAGCTGTAGTTCTTCTTCTTATTATACTTTTAAGAATACAAATGACTCGAAATCATATTTTTCAATATTTAAAATACTTTAAGCGTATTATAATTTTTGTTGGATTGCATCCAAGACACTATTTTTTAATAAAAAGCAAATTACGATAAAAATTGTTCCTTTCGGCTCAGCATAAGAAAGAGGCAAAAAAGTGATGCATTGCTTCGATTATATATTTCTTCTCAAGTCAGCAAAAAATATATAAATTTCTTGAAAACCTCGATTTTGTGCTAAACTTATAGATTGATTTACTCTTAACTTAAGCCCATACTGAGAGAGAAGGATAAGGAGAGAGAAGAACATATTCTGTGCCGAAAAACAGATTTGTATGAATATATTCAATATATTCTGTGAAGGGTTTGAAGAATATTATGGAATTATATGCATAATATTGTATTGCAAACAGCGATATATATATATATTGTCTATTATATTAAGTATTATAAACAGTATTATACTATAATTTGATTTATTTCTTCTGCCAAAGAATTATAACTCAATGCTATGTATAATAGACTTTTTGTATATTATTGGACTGTAAGACAAAAGAATACTCTTGTTCTATAACTCATTCTCTCTCTCTCTCTCTCTCTCTCTCTCTCTCTCTCTCTCTCTCTCTCTCTCTCTTTCGTGATACGCACTCATTTGGCTCATAGTCTATGAACTGATAGATTAATGTGAATGAGCGCCACTCCGTTGGACTTTAATGGCATCACTTGCAATAACCGGTGCTCTCATTCAACAGAAATGCATTGACATAAGAGCTAAAAGAAATAGCATTAATGACTAAAGAATTCATAACTTATTGCAGTCATCACAGGTAGTGATCAGATTTTTTGTCCGCATTTCTGTTTAGACTTCAACTCTATTAAGAATTAGTAATTACTTCAAATGAATCACATATTTGTCTTATGTCTTACACTAGTATTCAGTATCAGTGCTTTGTTTAGGAGAGAGAGAGAGAGAATGAGGTATAAAATCGATAGAATTGATTCCTGATCTTTATTTTTGTCAATCTTATGATCAAATGAATCATTAATTAGTTTTTTATATATTCAAACGGCTAATCGATCGAAACGGAAGACCAAAGATTTTGTTATTGAATTCATTAACGAATGAATTATTTGCAAGAATATTCAGAATTGAATAAAAGAAAAAGTGTCGCAAAAAGAATAGTTAATTTCAAATTCAATTAAAATATATAACATTCACAAAAAGACTTCAATTTATTCATTTTTGTCAATCTTTTTGCTTTTCATTTCTCTCTTTCACCTCTTTATCTGACTCAACGAATAAAGTCATTACAAAACTAATGTCTTTCCCCTCTTATTAAACATTGTTTGCATTTTTCAATGCTTTATCTCTGGTCTGGAGTTTGAAAAAGTGTTGACTCAGTTATAAATGTGTTCATCAAAACCATAATAACAGTTAATTAATACCAGATTTGGATGAAAATGTAATCAAAAAAATATTCAAATGAGAAAAATGTGGTGAAATATATTTCAATTTTTATCATGCGCATAATCAATATTGTCAAATAGATTTACCATGGTCCAACTTCTAATTTTTCAAATAACAATAATGGGTATTATAATAATATGTAAACCCCGACATAATGTGTGGGTTCAAGGAAGATGAGAATACTTTCTATGGAAAAAAAATCTAAACACAGATGATTTAAAAGCCATGTTTTGTCTCTTTTATCTCTTCGTTAGGATCTCCTAAAAGACATTAATTAAACTTCAATTCAAATGTGATTTTACTGTTTTTCTGACAGAAGAGAAATTACTTGAATCCAGAAATTAAATCAAAACTTCAGACATCAAAGAAAACTTCAAACGACATAAGAATAAAAACTCAAAGTTTACTCCAAAACTATTCTCAAAAACAAAGTTCCAAGTATCAAATCAGTGATAAGCAAGCATCAAAGAGGTATGTATTAAACTGACAGTTTCCAAATCGCAGTTCAAATTCAATTCATTATCACATCAAATGCGTGGCTATTGTCATAAATGGTTGCATTCATTACAGTTTTACTATGCATTACATAACTTCACCTTTGGATCAAAGCCCTGAAGGCGGCCCCCTTTGGCCATCACTGGGACTTAACATTTAATGAAAACTTAAAACATAAGAAACAAATTCTGATAATTATTTTTGGATCACAACATCATTACTACGAGTATTACATATAATATGTTATTATTTTTTAGTGGAAAAAAACATTTGAGTAAAAGTACACAAAATAAAAGAATTCACATATTTTTGTTGGTCTTTGAAAAGCACAGCATATTATGTGAAAGAAAGTTAATTAATTTTATCTGGTAATCAACATCCGGCTCTATCACAAACTAAATTTAGCTCCCTCAGTTAATGTGAAGGCCTTCTTTTTAAGCTTTGTGACAACATAATCAAAATGCCAACATGATCAAGTTAATTTACAATTGAATCATCTTCTTTGAGAAGGGTAATTTAAAAACAATCCTAGTTGAATGAGAATTAATTGATTAAAGTTGACCTATCACATTCACATTGATTTTGACTCAATGCTAAACAAGACTTGCATTAAATTGAGATTTCATGAGAAAAGCTTTTTTTGTCCGATCCCTTCGCTGGAAATGTATGAGTCATATGACTGTCTTCCCCTTAAATCATTATCAGTAAGGTTTACATAGGGCTCTTCCCAGGAATGCCCAAGGAGCGGGTTATATGGTCAAGGATTTGAGTTCGAGTAGACCCTCTAAAATATGGAGTGAAAACTGATCGAAAAACGTCAAAAAATTTCGGCCACTGACCCCCCCCCCTTATAGCCATAAGTTTTCTTTAACAGTACGTCTATGAACAGACAATAGGTCTGTCGAGGTTTTAGTCAACTACCATAGATCTCTTGCTGAAATTTTCTACCGCCAAACCCCCTTCCCTAAACTCGAGGGCCTTGGGCCCTGGACTCTCCTGATTGCAATAAGCGATTTGATTTTTCTAATAATTTATGTCTTTTGATTTCAAACCGAAACATTTGAAGCACTGAATTCATAGTCGACTGCAAAACATTGACTTTGTTTGAGAGGCTGTTTATAATCTATAATTAATTCAAATCAAACTTTTAGTCAATTGAATGCCAAAAAACCTTTTTATGAATACTTCACTAAATCTTTGTGACGAACTGACGAAAGACAAGAGTCAAAGAGAAAAATGTTTTTCAATATCTCTCGTCACACGAATTAAGTGACAAAAACACTCAAATATTTTGCTTTCTTCTGCATTAAAGTCTTTCGCAAAACTATTATGTAATTTATTTGACTTTTTCTCCACAAAACTAATAAAGTTATCATTTAATGGATTGTTTTCCGACAATATCTACAAAACGAGTTTAACGATCAAAATAAACAAAACAAAAATATTTGGATATAATTAGACGATAAAAGAGAAAATTCCCGAATAATTACAAAATAGAAGTTTGAAAACAAATATTTCACTTTCGATATCAAATTACTCAGTCCTTCAGAATAAAAGAGTAAGTGCTTGACATTTATGCATGCTCATTCAAAGGAATCTCGTTTTGTCATTAGTCGATGATAAAAGATGTGCAAAAAATTGATTTTAATTTCACCATTGCATAAATTGACTGATTTTGATGCCCCCTCATAACAAAGAATAAATAGAATACAAATTTTTATTATAAGTTTTGACTATTTATCTGTCATATTAACAACATTTAGTAATTGTGGCACAGAATGAAAATATCATAATATTTATAAACGCAGTCATATGCGGATAGAGTGCAGAGCTTTCATAATAATAATGTGCAAAAAGCGCTCTCCTATTCAGTATAGCCGTTGACTAAATATATTGACTCTGTTTTGGTAACGAAAACAAATAGAATCGCATTAATGCAAACATTTCTAATGTCTGTTTGCAATACAATTCATCATTTCTTTTCAGTCAAATGTCTTCACTAATAAACAATAATAACATAATTTTTCTTTTCATTAATTCAAATGTTTTCTCAATATTTTCCGACATTTATCTAAGAGAAGTAAAAATATCTTCAGTTAATGATCTCTCGTTTATTATTATTTTCTTTCTTGTTATCATTAAAAGTTTGAGCTTGATAATACTTTGGTACGACATTATTAAACTTCCAGATAGCAATTCAGTATTAGTGTACGAATCAGACTATACCTGCTCTGGTATCTATGGAAACCAATGAATGTCTCCCAAAATGATACTTTCCTACAATACTATGCAATCGTTTGATTTTTGTCGCTCCTATTGATATGTGTGACCACACATTTAGTTTGTGCTCGAAATAGAAAATATTAACCATGAAAAATTAGAAATTAGAAATAAATAACTGATTCATTCTGACATTAAAAACATTTTAAATTGCAATAAATATTTGAGTAAACGTTTTTAAACCGAAAAAGTCAATAAAAAAGGAATAAAATTTGTGTTAATGACCCGAATAATTGTTTTGCGAAGTTTCCAGAATAAAATGCTTTAATTTATCGACAATTTATTATTTCTTGAGTTTTTGAGGCAAAAGTCTAAAAATGTGAGTAAATAAACAAATAAAACACTTGTTATAAACAACTTAAAGCTTTTCTGAAAGTTATTCAGTCTATGAAAAAGTCAACGAAAAGAGTTTAGAAATAATTATCGTAAAGAAAATAAACGATAAGAGAATTATAGTTTAATTGAGTGTCGATAACAACAGTTAATCATTTGATTATACAATTAGTTTTTGAGTAGAGATTAGTCTCTTATGCGAGTCATAAAACAATGGTAACAGTGCCTATCAATTGTGATGTTTGTCGTTGAGAAGTCTGTCCACTGGATGTCAGAATAGTATATTTAAACGCAACGAATATATCGAAAAACTGGTCGAACAGCATACAAGTCCTGCGCGAAATCTGTTCAGCCAATAGCCGCGTATGAGGTGCTGGTGCCGCTAACGTCATGGGAGCACCGGTTTTCTGCTATTTAGTAGTATACACAGTGGTAGAGAAACACAGAGTGATTGCCTCTAAATATACGCCAGAATTCAGTGCAAAAATTTTATTGCAATTTGTGTGCCATCGCCAGAATCGCGTGGATTTGTGAGCCCCTCGTGTAGAGCCCAGCCTTCCATACGCGGTGCACTTGCACACAGAGCATATCCTGACTGCTCTGTCTCTCACTCTCTTCTCTGCTCAGTCTTATTGTAGTTTTGGAGTGGCGTCGGGAGCAGCAGAACCTTCTTATATACTATTAGTGTATTATACAAACTGTCGACTCTTTCTAGAAGAGGACATAGAGTTTTAACAGTAGTGTTACTTCTGGTAGTGATTCAGTCCGTATCTGTCTATACAGTCTCACACATCTCTCATACATCAGAGCACCGGCAGTGTCTGACCAGCATCTGATCCGAGCATTTGTTTTGGAGACAACTTGAGTCAACCTGAATATCACTGATCTTTTACTGTAATTATCTTCACTCTTACAACACGTGTGTTGTAATCAAACCGTGATTTTCAACGCATATATAATAATAATATTTATTCAAAAATATTTTTTCGGTGTTTTGTTATTATAGTCACCAAAAAAAACTAATTACTATTATTTCCGGCAATAATTGTTTAATCTCTTCATCTGTTTATATCTAATCAACACTTTATCTCTGAAGCAAACTCTACCTGTTTTTTGTTGGATTTTAACTCACTTTTGGTGCAAAACAAATAATTTTCATTTAATCACTAAATTGATCGCAAAAATTATTTGACACTTATTTCTCTTCGCAACTCATTCTTAACGCAATATTTGCAAATTGTTTTCAATTAATTATTGTTATTATTATTACTATTATTTGCAATCATTTGACGCAAACTTATTGTTTTGAATACTTTTTGGAATCAAAAACTTTTTGATCAACTGTTTGTTGAGAAGAAATATCACCGAAGAAATTCAAGTCTAAGAAAACAGTCAAAAGTTTAAAATCAATTTTTCCTTAATAACTAAGAAATAGATATTAAGAAAAAAAAATAATATTCGCAGAGATTTGAAGCGCCGTTGAAATCAACTTATCATTAATTTGAGTGAAGATAACAACGAGTCAAACGACTAAAGAGATAGTGAGTGTTATTGAGTCAAAGCCCAGTCCTATTTGTGTGCTGTATTGAGATATAAGAGCTCGAAATTAAGTGAACAGAGAAAATAACTGTTAATTACAACTCTTCATAAACATAAAGACGACACAAACACACAAAACGCCAAAAGAAAAGAGAAAATAAAAATTTATTATTTATATTCTCTGTTGTCTTTTCTGAGTCTCTCAACTGTTCTCTCCATTTGTGTTACAATTAATCGTTTGGGTCTTTAGAGGACCAGAATTAACAACAGTTATAATATAAAAACATTATAAATAAAAGACAACATTTATTTGTGTTCTCAAACACTAATCCTTAGGAAAATCCTAAACAACAGATAATTATATAATTAACTGTTTGTTAAACTGTCGGACAAGAAATTCAAGCAAAAGAGCAGTTGTTTTGCGAATAAACATAATCTCAACTCATCTCTAATTGAAGTCATTTCGATTCTGATCTAACTGTCTGATAATAAATTGGCCAAGATTGCAATTCAAATGGAAACAGACCAGTCTCAAACTGTTAGCAATAATTCTGCAAATTCTAGTGACGGTGTGCCGGCTCCGTTTGACCAAGACTTGTGAGTACAATTCATTTTTTCACTGGTTCTATTTTTAAAAACAATAAATTCCAACAAGGTTGACTTTAAAACTATAGTTATAGGTATTCTTACTATTTTTTCTTTCAAAAAGATACATAACAGGGGCTCTTGTTTTCCTAATGATCTTGTTATTCTCTGAATATCATTCTTCAGCATCAATAAAATATTAGCAAGTCTATAAATGAGCCGAATCTAATTTTCAGCCTTGTTGCTTTCAATTGATAATAAAAATGTTTACCAAAATGCTGACCACAGCTCATTAGAGGCTGACCGTGGTCATGACAGATTAGATCATTATTGTTCGACTAATTGGATTTGTTCAATTTGAATCTAGGAAAATGTTCATTGGCGGCCTTAGTTGGCAAACAGCTCCTGGTAAGTGTTTATTGACTTTTATTATGATTATTGCGTAGTTCAAGCATTTGTACTAAACTTTCAAATAATGAAAGTCTTGACAAATGTATTATTGAGTCAGTCATTAGAAGAGCTCAAGTGTTTTGAAACACCGGCACTCATATCCCTGTTCTCTCTCTTTCTCTGTGATTGTATTGCAGAGGGCCTTAGGGAGTACTTTAGCAAATTTGGTGACATAACCGAAGTCATGGTTATGAAGGATCCCACAACCAGAAGATCGAGGTACGTGTCCAAAAATTTTTCAATATCACTTATCTTGCTATAGCTAGATTATTGAATTCTTCAATGAGATTTACCTGGACTAAAGTTCTGTTACTCACAAAGGCATTGAAATTCAAGGCATAACCGTTTAAGGCTTTTATGAACATTTATTATTATGATTCAGTTCAGGTGAACGAATTGGTCTTTCATTGAATGCCTGTCCACTCAAATGTTTGAAATGTAGTTTAAATTAAGAATTAAAACTTTTATTGAATCGGAAACACATGTCGTGAATACATCGATTGTAAGCCTTATTAGAAGCGAATTTGCCTACAATTGTGTTACACATATCATGATATGACTTCATTGATTGATCTTACAATATAGACCTGGTAAATCTCATTCTAGATACCGGTTGGTTATTATGCAATCTATTTTTGACTAGTTTATTATTGCTATTCGATAATTCTATATAATTTAAATGTCAATCTCAATGAAAATATGCAATTTTATCGGTTTTATATATGTGTTTTGCAAATAACCATGCTATTTTGCATGATTCTATTAGACATATTTCTAAATTAAAAGCTCGCCAAAAATCTGTCTCTCAATTTTGCAGCGATGCAGTTGCGTGAATGGTGAGGAATGACCTAGAAACAATCTTTTAGACAGCACCTCCTCTTTTTGAACTATTCCGAGTCAGTTTAGAAATTAATTCATTGGCATTATATCATAGATTGCGTTCAAATCCACATTAAATTATACACAAACAACAAATTTTTTGAAAGGTATTGACATTTATTACTGAATAACATTAGAAAACTATCCATCAAAAAAAGCTTAACAGTTGTATTGCAATAAAACAAAAATTTTCCTCGATTATAACCCATCAGAAGCCATTATTTTCTCCCAAAAGGGATAAATTTCAATATCAATTGGACAGAAATAAAATTGATTTTTCATTTTTGTTTGTTTCGGAACAGTTTGAAATCTTTTCGGTCAAACAGATTCTAATTCTTGGTGAAAAATAAAATGATCGATTCAATTTATACTTGTTTGTTTTTATTAATACATTTAAATGTGAAATCCTGTAAATTATAATAAATTTGTATAACCATGGCTATTTTTCGACTAAATTCGCAAATTATGTATTCAAACGGCAATCAAATTGATTACTAATTTTATTCAATATTTTTATTCAATGCGTAAGAGTTATGGTTTAAAAATGCTTTTAGAAAATAATCTTTTATTCAAATGCCTTGAACAAATAAATAATATTTGCACGCAATGGACTTTTCTCATCAAATTTAATATTTACTATAAGAATAGATACTCTTTTGTATTGAATTTAAAGAATATCTTTTGAAAAATTGCCAAACAATCTGAAAATTTATCGAAAATCAATTCAATTTGAGAAATGTTATCATTTCTATATTCATCTTCTTATAAGATTTGATTGAAATTGCATTCAAAATGTTTGGTTATGTATTACGAACACCACTTAAGAGGAAAGACCGAAAAATACAAATAAATTACATTATTATAAGAGTTTCGCAAAAAAAGCCAAAAGAATTCGTCAATAAATTTAATAATTTTTTGAACAAAGAAATAGTATATAATATATATTTCTATTTTGATATATACGAGTAAAATCGAAAAAATCAAATCAATCTTCCACTTGAAATAATACAATATGTGTTCGTAAATCTCTAATATATATATATATATATTTCATACAAACCCACTATACTTTTCAATACTTTTCTGTTATAAAGAAATGATAGAATGAGAAGAAACGACAAAAACAAAAGAATAAAATAAAATCAATCAATAAGTTTCGGAATTTTCAATTTGATTTCGTCGAGTGTTGAGCACAGAATAAGGGCTGACTCGTAGACAGACGAATGAGAGCTAAAATATTATATAATATTCAGTATTATTATTATTATTTCTTTTTATTATATATTAAAATGAAGGCGAAACTACTCTCGATTTTTTTGGTGCTATTATTTTTGTGTTCAAACCTTTTCTTTTTATATATCTATATATTTATATATCAAATATATTAAAGTATTTTGTGTTTTGAATGACATTTAATGAGACTGTCAATCATGAAAATGAAGGAAAAAACTCGTCTGTCTCAGACTGAGGGCACACATGAAATGAATGTCAAATCTTATGCCACCAATAAGTATGAATCTCTCTCTCTCTCTCTCTCTCTCTACGCTTTTTCTTCTCCTTCCTCTCCTCAATACAACTGAACAGATGATGAGTTCGGAAGAGAGAGAAAAATATTTTTTGGGAAACTTTTATACAATACATAAAAACTGTCTAATCATTTGTGAATTTTACCAAATTTTGATATTTTTATTATTTATCTTAACTTGAAACTTTTAATTTAATAATATTTTGATTATCAGAATATAATGATCGATGGTTTTCTCAGTTAATCCAAATTGATTTAAAATTAATGCACTTTTTTTGCAAGAATAAAAAATTAATTCCTTTTAATAGTTATCTAAAGTAATGTAAATTAATTTAATCTGTGATTCAAATTATAGTTTATTTTTAGTCAAACTTATTTAAAGTCGTTTTAATGATGTTTTTATTGATATTTTAATGAAACAAAAAATAAGAGTAAAAAAATTTATTCGCAATTAAGATATTCACAGAAGAAATCAGTTATTCATCAGTTGTGTTAATAACTATAATCTATTAAATTATATACAAAATATAAAACTTAATTTGAATAGAGTTTAGTTAAAAGACCCGTCATATAAGACCGTCGATACACAGGAAGATAACTGAAAAGAGGACATAGAAAAGGACGAACAAAAAAAGGAAAAAACTAATAGATAATTGTTAGGCAAAGACTAACAGAGAGACAGACATTGGATGAAATGTTATTTAGTTTTTCGTCTTTAGTTGGATTCCTATTCATCGAATCCAAACGATCGCTGATTCAACCATTTCTTGGCTCAATTCTCTCTCTCTCTCTCTCTCCCTCCCTCTCTCTCTTATTTTGAGCACAAGTTTTGTATACTTCGGCCCTCAGTATAACTATACTAACAGTTCGTATGCAAACACAACTGATAGAACTGACGGTTCATCTCATCTCTCATTTTGCTCTTCTCTACTGAACTATTCGATAGGGGAGTAGTCGTAGTGCGAGAGAAGTGAATCCACTCTTTACTCAGGATTGCATTTCGTCCCTAAAGTTTTCTTTATCTCCAATTTCTTTATTCTTCTTCAGAGGCAAACATTCGTATATATGGCAACTCATGCCTGATATGGCTGTGCATTCAATAACATAGAAAACTAAACTCAAAACCAGTGCTCGCTTTGAAAAATGCAAATCTAATGTTGATTTTAAGCCATAACTCTAGTAATGGTTTAGATTTTTAAATACATTTTTTTCTGCATTTATATAATTATTTGAATTCTTTTTCAAATCCATAGTATATTTGAACTCAACTTGAATTCCAAATGTATTTTGAGTTTGTTTTTTAGGTTTTAATTCCCAATTCAGTTGTGTTTTTGAATAAATTTTTAATATACTTCGTCTGTACTTTTATTATCATTAATTCGTATTTGTATTCAATCAATCACTCAGTCATATCCCAAACCATATATTAATATGAGATTTGAATATTTCTCATCAATTTATTTATAAGAAGCTTTTTTCACTTATTTTTACTGTCTTTTTATTGAACTTTGAATTCATCGGAATATTTGTAATTTAAGGCAACGGTCTGAGTCTCTATTCTTATATTTTGAAACCAAGAATAAAATTTCAATAACGATAATAAACATTATTTGAGATCAAAATTTAAAAATCAAAACATTTAGCAATTGTTAGAAGACTTCAAACAAACATTAATACCAAACAAAGTGTTTGTAAAACAAACAAATTAAACGGATTCGACATTTTTCTCCTCAAATATATTTATTGCATTCAATAAATTTAGCTTTTATTCGAGGCCTTCATTTCTCGTTAAATTAAATTTGATGGAACAATTTTCTAAATACCAGTGCATAACTTACCGCTAGTCAAGAGGTATAAAACCTCTCTACTTCCTCCCTTTCCATTCTTTTTTATGGCTAACTAATACGTATATTTACTAAACGTTTATCCATATATATACTTATTCTGTGTGTATAAATGAATGTATGTTATGCCAGGAATACGAGAATTGCATAAATAAATTCACAAATGCCTGTGCGCTCTCGTGGTCTTTCTCCCTATCCCTCTCTAGCATAGAATAATACCAGTGCTAACCGTACTCTTCAGATACTGTATGTGTGGCTGTTATTTGAGTGGATTTTGTTATTAAATTTTGTGATCGAATAATACAAATAAGTGAAGTATTTTTCTGCATATATTTGTATATACATTATATGCAGTCATTTCTTTGCCTTCAGTTGCATTCGCTCACACATTCAGCTAATTGGGTGTGAGCAAGGTCTTCAGGAAAAGCTTGTCACGAATAACTGCCATGTCAATTTGCATATACCTATTAAGAAATGCAATGAAAAAAAGTGTTTAACTTAAGAAAACAGTTGCAATTTATTAGAAAATAACATGGTAATTAAAGTGTAAAGAAAGTCATTCGGTTTATTTACTTGGTTACCCTTTCTAATCGGGGGAGAATTGAAACTTTTCCCCGTATATTAAATAAGCAAAAAACCTAATAATTAGAATAAAATGTTGAGTTCAGCGATGAATAAAGGAATCAAAAATAAAAACACAGTTTCGTTATAAAAATAGTTTGTGAGCCAACACTGAGGACCTCTTTTCACATATTTCATAATCTCATAATAATTTGTTAAAATGAAATTTTCAATTAGTTTTCTTCAAATCTAAACATGGAAATTCTGCTGATATTTCTAAAATAATTTGAGACTAATTTCAAGACAAATAGCATTAAATTTTGTCTCGACTTTACTGTAGTTTTATTATTGTTTATCAGAATGAGTGGCAAAAAATCATTTTATTTTTTGGTTGAAAAGACTCTTTGTTTTTGGTTTTATTTATTATTTTCGTTCGCTTTTCGATTTAGAGTAGATTTTCATTTATATTGTGTGAAGACTAAGGGGAACAGTGAGGGTAACAGTCGATAGACAGACTTAAAGAGGAGATCGAATGTAATGTTTATTATCTGTAATTTATTATCTCAATCTTCATCTCTCTATCTGTGCCCTATTCTGTGCGCCTCTCAGAGCGCTATTTATTATTTATTTTCTTATGAGAATTGAAAGACGATTTGAAAGACGAAACTTTTATTTCATTTTCTATCTAAAAATGATTTTCTAGTTTTTTATATCACAATATATTTCATTTTTATATAATTTCTGCGGAAACTAAAGTCACAACAATTTTAAACTACATTTTACTGAATGAAGAGACAAATCTTAATTCATTTCTGCAATAAAACTATCGATGAAAATATAAATAAACCCTCGAATTCAACTTTTGCTCAATAGCTCCTTGCCTAAATACGAGGAAAAACATTATTTTATTTCTATTTCTCCACATTTTCTGTTGTTTTTTGCTCTTATCTTCTTTTTGAGAAATTTTTAGCCGAATTTATATAATAAATAAAAAACCTCTATTTTCCTCATTCTTCTGGCAAAAAAGACCTCGTTATAGTAGTAAAGCCGGATATAATTAAGTATTTCTTAGGGAACAATCGATATTCTGTGTGTAGAGAAGTAATGAAAAATTATATTAATGTCGAAATAGTGTTTGAGTTGGACTTTATGTCTGATATTTTACTTATTTAGTTATTAATTGACTGTTAATTAGAAAATAATTGAATAAAATGTTTTGAAAGTTTTGCCTTTTATTTCTCTAGGATTTCATTTTTGAGCAGTAATTTACTCTTTTAAACAGACATTTAGTTTTCGACTGTAATTTAGTTTCAGTGAAGATTCACTGCAATTGTAGTGAACTTTCGCTTCAATTCTCTTCTGAGACTTAATTCTAATGAGAACTTAAATATAATTTAAATATACGGATAAAAGAGAGAAAAGACTTGGTTTTACTCTTAAAGTGAAGTGAATTTTCGGCTCTCATTTTTAAAACTGCATTTTGATAGTTATATTCACATAATTTTGTCCCAAAAAGCACTCGACATTTGGTTTCACAAGAGTTGTGATCAGTCATTATGTCGTCTCTTTTTGTGCTAACATTTGTGAAACACACAAATTCTCATTCACTTAGTCTTTCCTTCTCTCTCCCCCTCTCCTATTCTCTTACCACTATAGCTAATGATAAACCTGGTAATTATACAGAATTTTGGTCCCCAAAAATGCTAGTTTGAAATTCTCAGTGTTTTTAAAGGTCTTTGCACACAATATTACAGTGCAATACATGTGTCTCTTATTTGTTTCACTGCATTATTCATTATTTTTTGTCACTACTCTTGAGTCTGGTTTTTATTTTTAGAGGAAAATTAAATGCCTTTTCGTTCATTCCCTCACTTTGACTGAGAAAAAGATGAAAGGAAAAAAATTTTAATAAATGAAAATATGGTTTTCTGCTTAAACTACGACAGATTAGAGAGAGAGAGAGAGAGAGAGAGAGAGAGAGAGAGAGAGAGAGAGAGAGAGAGAAATTGTATTTTGCATAATATTATATACGAGAAGAGATGTGCAGAATAGTGAAGAGTGAAACTCATCTAACAATAGTCTTTATGATCAGATTTAAGGCATTTTTCAAATGACAGAAAGTTATAGGAAACTCAGCGATACTTTTAATGTGATTATGCAAAAAAAAATCTGAACGAAAAAATGCATTTTTATATTAAATGAATTAATTTCTTTCGTTTGAATAAGTCATTTCTCAATTACTTCAGTGTTTTATTTTCGTTTGACAATTATATCCAGGAATTAATATCCAGTATTTTTCTTCATTATTCTCAGTCTTATTCTCATTATATCTCGAATTCAATTATAATTTCGCATAATTTTTGGCCGACAGAAGAATATAATGTATTTTCAGTGCTTGTCGTCGATCGACAATTAGTTTGTCGACAATTATTTCTAAACTCATCCATCATTTCATTTATAGTCATTCAGATATTTATTTCATTTTCTCTTTTTATTAATTGGATTTAAATTATTTGTAATTAAATTAAAATCTTAGAGATTTCACAAAAATGCAAATATACTCCAATTAAAGTTGCTCAAGGAGAAATGATTAGATTATTTATAGCTATAAATTAATTACTCATTGAAATAAAATAGTTGGTTAACCTTAAAATATTCACCTAGCTTTCAAATTCATTAGAATCCTTAACTCATCTAAATTCTTACCTTTCTCATATTTATTATTCTCATCGCACCTGAGCAAAATATGTTTATTGCTCCTGCAGAGTTTTTAGTATTAAATATTCACTTAAAACTGATTTGATATAAATTGCGAGACTTCTCAGGTAATACGAGGTAAAATTGGTTTCAAATGAAAGTATGGACACTTAATATCATTTAAAATGAATTAACATGCAGATACATTTTGAGCGCAAATGTTGTGTTTATAAGGAAAGGGAATTGTAATACAACTGCAAACAGTCTCTGATGTCTAAAATATATGCATTTATTGAATATAATATTAGTTTCCTTTAGTCTGAGAAAAACTTTTCATTTAAATGTTTATTTCATGCAAACATATAATTGAAAAGTGGAGCCTATTTTTCATTCATTTCCTTCATTAGAAATATTACTTTTATTATAATCTTTGGAAAATAAAATTTTCGGCTCGACTTCTATTGACATTTCTCTCGCGTTTTATTCAAATTTTAGTGATATTTTCGTTGAATATATACTTTTTAATCGATTCAATGAAAATAAATGAATAAATTTTGAAGAACCCGCTGACAGTTTGATACCTGGATAATGATAACAGGATCAAACTGATGAATGGCATTAATAGATTGCATAATAAAATTATGAATACATTTTCACTTAATTACCATAAGATTTAATTTTCAAATTCAAATTGAATTTTCTTTTTGTTGACAAAAATCTCACTGATAATTAAACTTGATTCTTTTCTTAAACTTGACAGGGGCTTCGGATTTGTAACGTTTGCCGACCCGGCCAGTGTAGACAGGGTATTAAACCAAGGACCTCACGAATTAGATGGCAAAAAAGTAAGCACACATTACGGACAGACATAATTATATATAAGGAATCTCTCATTCATTGTATATAATGTGTTGTATTTTAACAAACTATTGAACGTCTGTCTCACGAAAACTTTCATCTGTTTTTCAATCGATCAGATCGATCCCAAAATCGCATTTCCTAAAAGGGCACACCCTAAGGTAAGCTTAAGAAAATGAACATTTTTTGCACACTTTGCTAGACTTTACCTATTATTTATATATGGGTTTATATACAACCAAAATATTCGTATAAATCTATTGAATATAAATGAGCGCAATATTATTCACTATTTTTTTTGCTTTTTATTGATATTATTGTTGAGATATATTCTGAGCGCAAAATATTAATTTTCATTTTGCTATCAATTCTTTCTAAATATTTATTCAATCTTTGAGTTTTGATTGGCGTTTATTTCAAATTACAGGGGTCTGACTCCAGCATAATTAAGCTTTAGATAGGTTTCAATTATCTTGGGCCAGGGTCTTTGGCCAAAATTATAGTATCAGTTTGTTAAGATTCTATTCCATACTCTATTTAATCATTTTATTGCATCGAGTAATTAAATTTCCATAATTTGATATAATTGTGAGAAATTCAAGAAAACACTTAACTGAAGACAAACACAATTTTACGACAAAATTGAGGCAAATATTCATGAATTCGGCCTTTCTTTCAATTTTTAGATGTGTTTTATTGGCGCAGAGATTAGATAATTAATCAAAAGAAGATATGTTCGCCTCAATTATCTCTGAGAGTCGAACCGACCCCTAAGCAGACAAAAATTGCTGTAATTTTCCTCATTATTTATCAAATATAACTTTATAAGTGATTATAAGTGTTCTCAACGGAAAAAATCAGATTAACTACAAATCAATTCATAGAATCGATAGTTAATATGTCAGTCGTTAAAGAAAATTGAAAACTATCTCATCTTATAATGATTTTAATTGATCTCAGATTTCCATTTCATTTACTAATCGATTGAAATGTTTATAACAAAACTATTTTCAAATGAAAGCGAAAATTTGTGATAAACTTCTGAATTGGTTTCGTTGACTGTGAATATGAGAAATGTTTTCACATTTTATTTGTGACTTTTAAACATAAATAATAACTATTTTATACTAAATTAATCTGAAGAACAGTTAAATACCTCTTGAAAATTGATAATTAAATCAATTTGTGTTTAATTTAATTGATATCTATCCTAAAGAAATGAAATTTATTTGACTCTCGAATAAAAAATATAAAAATCCTGATTTGAGGTCAAAATAATATATTTGAGTCACAAATGTTTGTTTAATTAACTTTTAATTGAACTCAATTTTTCTCAATTTAAAGCTTTAGAATAGATCCTCAATAGTCTGCTATTCAATGAAAGGCTCTTTCATTAAGTTTTTCATCAGTTTATCGTTCAATCGTTAAGACTATTCAGACATCGACAGAGAAATAGATAAAAATCCATTGATTTATATTTGAGTCCATAAAAAGTGATCATTTTTTTAACAGAACACATGAAAAATCTTTTGCTATCTTATGGTTCGGCAGATTATTTTCAGATAATTTTCTCTCTCTCTCTCTCTCTCTCTCTCTCTCTCTCTCTCTCTCTCTCTCTCTCTCTCTCTCTCATCAGTGTATTAGATTGAAATCGGATATTACATACTGACAGCACATCCATAGGAATATAAAATTTGAAAGAAGTAAAAGTAAAGTGAATTATTAGAAACATTCAATTATCGAATTGTTCCCTAAATTCCCATTTTATCGAAAATGCATTCAAATAGCAAACAAAGCTAAAAAGTATATCATTTGAATGATAATACTCTTTGAATTTGAATTTTGTGTCTTCCCTCACATTTGACTCTCTCCTCCACTCAGACCTAAACTCAGTTCCAAAGCCTTTAATCTAAAGTTATTTTTTCACAACATTTGAGAGATAAGAAAAACGTTTTTTTCAGATAAGATTTATTTCGGAGTAAATTTTCATTCGTCTAATAGTAATGATAATAAAATATCGTAGCTCTGGTGCGTTGAGAGACTGCACTGGTTGTATTCAAACTCTAAAGCACAGAATGATTACAATTTTTCAGTGATTCCCTATCGGACACAAAATGATGGCTCAGAAGAGCCCGACTGTTGTGTCGATCAATTCATTTGTTTTTACTTTTCTCTTCTCATTGTCTTCAATGAAAGACAAAAATTCTTTTATAAAACACAATCAGAGGAATGAGAATATGTGTTGTTATGAGCGCTCTTATGAGTGCTGTCTCTCTGTTTTGCTAACTCTTCAGTCAATCCGATAGCTTTTCTGTTGACTTTCATATCCCAAATGAAATACTCCACTCATTTCTCATACCAACGACTGGTCACTCCAAATGGCACAGAGCAGTACATACATAAAAGCGAGAGGGACCACCATAATTGCGGGAATCATCAAGCAAATTGAGCAATAAATTTGCTCCTTTATATAATATGAGGGATAAGTTTTCTATTCAATTATTGATTTTTTTGCTGAATAGGAAATGATTTTTAAAAACAGTGTTTAGGCCGGCCTTCAGTGTTTGTGCGCCTCTCTGGTGAGCCCCTGTGTATATTAGATGGTTGTGAAGTCATTTGTCTTTATCACATGAAGTGTAGCACTTAGTTGGCCGGTGCTATTACTTTCGATATTATATTGGGCTCTGGATTCCATAGCAATCGCTATTTGGCTAAATTGTGTTCACAACCATTCATTCACACAACCAGTGAGAGCGTCGACTTGTGTTAGTATCGAGAGCCTATCTGTTTATGCTTTCCCTTGTCTTCCCCTTCGCTCTCTTGAAAGTCATTTGAAATTAGTTTTCATTTGATGTGCGAATCGTTTTTCTGAATCATTTTTTCTCTCCCTTTCGCTTGTCTTTGGCTTTTCCTCCTTTTGACTCCATTTCCAAGTTTTGTCATTTGATGTGACCATCAATTAATTGGCGACAAAATCATTATAAATAACAAAAACGCTTTATATCGCTCTCAGCCCTCAAATGAATGAATTGTTTCGCCGAAGAATTTGTTAGAAATCTGTTGTCTTTTTCGTAACAATTTTTTGTTTCATTTTCCAAATTAATTAAAGGTTATCTCAAAAACAGAGGACAATAAAACCCAAAACAAAATTAGACTAAAGAGTTGTTTAACAATATATTCACAAAAAGTATCGTTCTTTAAAAGAAACCCAAAAATAAAACTCTCATTCATTTAAAAGCATTTGTCTTAAAACCAAATGAATAGAAATAAAGTGAACGCAAAAAGTGGAGTATTTTTTGTGTGAAATTCTCTGTTATGTATGTTATAAGAGCTCTAAGAATAAGGGCTGAAAAAGAGATAAAGTAATATTTTATTTGGGGTTTTGTTAGTAATTTTTTTTTCTCCCTTCCTCTCCCACCAGTGCTCTCTACTCTCTGTTTCTTTGGAACAGTAATACTAAAGTGAAGAGCAAGAGATGAGTGCTTTCTATGGAGAGAACATTACAAATGCCTTTTTAGAGTATTTTGTTCGAGCAAATTGTAATGAGAGGTATTTATGCGCCACGTTTTGCCACCTACTAAGACGTGACCAGAATTTGTTGTTCATTAAACAGCCAACAGTTCTGAGCACTGGCCGAAAAGCGATGGCAAATAGTCAGTTGCACTGCCACTGAAATGACTGTCTGACCTCAAACAGTATATTTTATTCTTGGAATTGAAAAGAAGAAGAAGAAGACTACGATCATTGAATTTGTGAAAGTGAAATGCTATGATGCAACCAAGCTCAAACATTTGATTCTAATCAGTGTTCAATTATCGAGGGATTAAGTCCTGCGGGAGAGGACACACTTTAATAGAAAATTACTTTCTAAATGAATTTATTTGAGTTTGAGGTTGCACAATCCTGCTCTGATTAGAAAAATGAGCGCGTCCGACTATCCTGGTCTATCTGCTTGATCATTGCATGTTTGTACATTTAGAGCACAAAAAGAGTAGAGTTTGACGTCCAATAAATATGTTATCACTCATAATATTGAAAGGTTATGACTATGGCCTTAAGGTTAACATCACTGTTGATATGAGAGATACAGTTAGTGATGATCACAGATATCACACATCAGAGCAAAAAACGTATTTTCCGTCTCTATTTTGCTTTTCATGTAGTCTTTCGACTCTTATATGTATTTGTAGAGCACTTGTTTAGCGATGGCTTTTGGGCTAACATCAGATGGCCTATCACTCGGCCTATCTCTCACTCAATGGCTCTTATAATTCGTAAATTAATTCCGCAAATCATTGAGTCATTTCTCACTTACATTACAAATGTTTTCGGAGTAATAAATAAAATAATAAATAATTTTGTTAACACTTCCTATGAGTTATGAAAATAGAGCTAAAAACAGAGCATTTTCTCCATATGTTTAGTGTTATCTCTAGTCTAGTGTTGAGTCGAGGTATTCATTATATCATATCAAAGGATATATACTTCAATAAATTAAATATTGATTATGAAAACACTTCACTCTCTTTCTGTTAAGAAATAAATGTAATCTTTTTTTGATGCGAATAAAAACTTTCACAATATATGAATAATTGGTTCGGGCTTTCGGAGCACTCACTCATCCCTCTGAAAGCACGAACAGTTAGTCTTTGTCTTTCCATTTATTATAATTAAGAGTATTATATTTGGGATCAGAGCTGAGCCTCAGCTGATATTTTAGGTCACAAATGAATGAAAAAGTGTTTGCATTGAAAGTTTTGCTCATTTTTCCCCCTTCTCATCAAATTTTGTCTGTCGTCAGCCTAAAAGTATGGGTTGATTAGATTGTAATTAAGGTGAGATTAGTGGGCGGACACAGATCAACAGCACAGGCAGAGAAAAGAGAGAAATGTAAAAAATGGGAAATGAGTTCTGCTCTCATAGTTGTGAATAATCACTAGTTTTTGCACTTTTTCTTTGAAGAAATTCCTCTGATTTTTGAGAATTATATCAACTTTTTCTCTACATTTGAAAAAAGTTTACTCCTTTTTGTTCGTTAGACGACCTGTTCATCAAAACTCATAGTCTATTGACTCGAATAAAACAAAAACAAATTATTTTTAGTTATAACACATATAATAAGATATAAAACAACATTTCGTCAGAAAACATGAGACGATAGCCATTGACTTACTATGTTTTACGACCTCATTGGAGAGCCCCTCCACCCTCTTTTTCTAATCCAAGGTCTATTGAGGTTATTCGCCGCAACACTCGCCAGACAAAGCTCTACTCAAATGAAAGTAGAGGCGAAAAATGGTCTCTCAATTGAGTTTTATATTATCTTTTTTCCAAAGTTTTCTTCCGAAGCATTCATTTGGAATTCAAGTCCAACTGAAAAAAAGTATGAGTTTTTGGCATCAATTTGGTGGTGAAGGCGAACCAAAAGCACAGTTGCATTGGACCGAAACCATTGCCTGTGCAGCTCTTAAATGCATTTCGAAATTTGCAGTTCAAGTGACTCTCTCTCTCTCTCTCTCTCTCTCTCTCTCTCTCTCTCTCTCATACTATCTGAATGTTTGCATTGAATTTCTGTGCGAAATAAGTGCACAAACAAATCACAAAACATTTTTTCAGACTTTAGTTTTCAGGAATTCCTTCACTTAAACACATATTGAGATCATATAGACTTCAAGTGTTTCAAAGAGAAGAATGGCTTGACTTATGCTCTCCTCTGAGCCGACGATAAATAAAAGTCGTAAATATTATAAACAATAAATATTTATTATATATTATTATTATTATAATTTGGGTTCAAATCTAATACATGTAAAGCACACTAAAAGTGAAGGGAGAAAAATAAAAACCCAAAGTAGTCGTGGAAAGCATTAGTATATATCCATCGGATGCATATGCGGTGTTTGAGAGCACCGGCCATCGGACCAATCGATGATATTATATAAACAATTACTTTGAATGTGTTTTTCTTTGGTAATAAACATTATGTTTTTTAGAGTCAAGAAAACTGCAAAACATTTGCCTATAAACTCAGTCCGTCAGTCAGTGCCGGCAAATAGTTTTGAGAATCAGAGAGAGAGAGAGAGAGAGAGAGAGAGAGAGAGAGAGAGAGAGAGAGAGAGAGAGGAAAGGCAAACAAAATCCTATGCAATGATTTCCATATGGACTTCGAGAGAAAATCACAGCAAACCTATTGAGAACAGAATGAAAAGATCGAAAAAACAGTAAAGCAGTTCCACTTTAATGGAGTCTGAGAACTATATGAGAATCTGATAGATAATTTGTTTTCTCATATTTCAGTTTAAAATTTTTTATTTTGTCCTTTCATTTGACTCAACCTTTTCTCTTGAAAAGCAAAATCATGTGAATCGGAAATAAGTTATTATAACTTTTATTCGCATTTTTCTTATTATTTTTATTATTATTATATTTGTTTGGCATTTGTTGACCAAAGTTTCGCGAGTGGTGTTATATGTTGTGCTGTGCGCTGCCATTCAAGTCCTGTCATTCAAAACGGTATATTTTGACGTCTCTGAAGAATCAAAGCGTTTGCACTCGACTTCTACTGTACTCTAATTTCCAGTTCGTTGTCAAGAGTTCTCACATTTCATAGTCATAGAGACATAGGATATAAGAGCCCATAGGATAGCAGAGAAAGTGAAGACGTCGAGAGTTAAACTTGATTTTCATTCGGATCTATCGCCAGTTTCCTACTTCTTGTGCTGATTGACTGACGTCCACATTGAGAGTCAATTATCACTGTTTTTACTTTTGATTTTTGTGTTTAACTGTTCCCAAAATGCTCAGACTTTGCTCTTGCAAGCAATCAATGAATGCTATGAATTCGTTTCTCTCATTCTTGAGCTGAACCTTCTTCTGACACTCGTCTCTCATCTGAGCCTTATTTCGGATGTGACTCAATGCCCGTCCCCTCCCGGCATACATGGACTCAACCGGAGAAAGAAAAAACTCAACAAAAAGAGAAAAGAAGTAAAATAATAGTCTAAAAATATTTTTCATTTTAGGCGAACACCAAATGCTATGAAATGCTATAAAAGCAAAAAAATAAGAAAAAGAAAAAAATTAGTAATTTTTTCCAAAAGTATGAAAACAAATGATTAAAATGTTCTTCAAATGTGTTAATTGTAAAATGGTTTTTGTCTTTCTTCTCTGCCTCTCATGTAATTCTGTGCCCAATAAAGTGCTCAGAATTTGTCAATTCTTTTTAATTGAACATTTTTTGTCTGTTTGTTTCAATTCAAGTGATTAAGAGCTAAAAGAGGAAATTCATTTCCCTTTCATTTAATTCACTTGTTATCTGTATATTCATCTCAGGCTATGATTGATAAGTATTTGATTTATTCAATCGATTTGACAAACATTGCAAACATTGCTAATCGAAGTCAATCGAGAAATCAAATGATTCATTGAATTGAATGCCAGACAAGAATATTAAAGGAATGTGTTTTCATTGAATTTGTTTTAGAAATTGTTGTTAAGATAGGATTCCTATAATTACATATTGAAGTAAAGTTTATTTGATTGACTCAAATGAGTGAATCAATGAATTCCGGGTCCAATAACTGCGAGAAGAAGTTATTTATAAAAATATAACACAATTTCTATGTCAAAGATTTTGCTTTGAATTCAATGTCTTGACTGTAATCCCAACGAAAATCTGATCATAAAATTCAGTCCATAAGAAAGAAAAAGTGTTTTCAGTCTTAGTTTTTGATAACCATATTATTAGTCACAGTGTGCTCTCACAGCCCTGTACTCAATGATGATGTCCTGTCAAACAGCTTAACCCTCAACAGTCGAAGAATGTGCCGATAAGATAGGGCACAAGTAGTAGAAGGAAAAGATTAACATTTAAAAAGTTTTGCCAACACTTGCTTTTCATCTATTCATTCATCTCTGACTGAATTTCATCTTATTCTTTGTCTTTTCAATGTTGTGCTCAGAAGGGGGTATCCAAAGGCATTCGATACTCGCACAATATGAGCATGCTAATTTGGCAGCTTTGATGATTCAAATTCAAAGAAAAAGAATTGTAAATCGATCTTAATTTATACCATTGTTTAACAATAGAAGACAATGCGATTTGATCAAGTTATTCTGAATTTTAAGCAAAAGTTTATCAATAATTCACCAAGATTATCTAAAAACACAAGTATTTTAAAGATTAAAATTGGGTTTACACACGAAATCTCGAGTCTTTTAAAGCGATTAAACATTTTTTCTTCGTTGCCATTAAATCATAAGACTCTTGCGGTACCTCCATAGACAAGAGAGAGATAGAGAGCACAGAATAAGTTGCTGTCTTACTTAATGTTTTATTTATTCGCATCCTCTCTGAAGACAATCTCAAATGTTATTCATATCACTCGAAATCTTTTCTGTTTTTATTATTTTTAATTTAACTTATATTTTAAATTTAGATATATTTTTATTTTTTTCAACTTTGAAGACAGGTTTGAGTTTAAGAGCACTCTCTCTCTCTCTCTCTCTCTCTCTCTCTCTCTCTCTCTCTCTCTCTCTCTCGCTCTCTCACTTCACGGTTTTAAATGACGGATAACCAGAATATTCAGATCATTCTATCCTTAAATAAGAATTCAAAAGTAATCGTATTTTTGATGAGAATATAAAATGTTTTGAATAACAGCTTCTTATATATTGTTTATGTTTTTCTATTCCATTATAAATGTTATTCAAAAAAATATATACATTAGAACTCATCGAATATAAGCTCTTTTGGTATAAAATGAAAATACAATATATTATTCTTCAGCTGTTTGTATGAAATGTATAAAAATATCAAAATTTATATAAATATTAATATAGTTTAAAAAAATAGAATAAATCGATTAAAACCCAATCTTTGGTTTTTTGCTTTCAAATAGCAAGAGTTGAAACTAATCATTGACGTGCAAGGTCAAAATTGACAACAAGGAAATTTGTTGATTTTTCTTACTTTTCCTCTTTTCTAATTGGTTTTTGAGATCATTCAGAAAATTACCATGATAAAAATTTGCTCTTCAAATAATTATGAATATATGTAGAAAATGAGGAGTTGAAGGCTCTTATTTGGTGATTGCATTTCCTCTTTCATAAGTGACATTCAAAATCCACAACTCATTTATGGATAATTTACTTTTGAAATGATTTTGAAAATTCATTGCTTCGCTTATATTTGAGTTTCATTTAAATAAAAATTCATGATTTCATCGAAGCTTTCAAACCATCAATAGATTAGTTTTTAAATCAAATAAATTGCGAATAAAAAATCAAAATTTAATTATAAGTATTATAAATATTATAGAAAAAATTAAACCCAATTTTATTCTGACTTATTGTTAATTCATGTTTGGATGGCTAACCATTGAATTTATGCTGTCCTTACCCGCCATCCCATCGGAATTGAAAGCCTTGGTAACCAAAACTTTTCATCTGATTCATAGACTATTAAAGGGATCAAATATTATACACAAGTGTTCGTTGATGTGTGGCAGAGGAGTGACTGTTTTAGCATTTCTTCTTTCGGCAATTCTAGCCATTAAATGGAGAGACACTTCCATAACGAAATCAAAATTGAAATTTCATTTTTGGTGACTCAAAGATAGACTAAAAGAGCAAAACTAATAGCTTATAAGGCCTTAAGCTCCAGCAAATCTCTTTCTCTCAATGTCAATTTTCAACATTCTCATCTTTATGATACTGTATCCGAACAAATATTCCAAATAATCTATTTATTGTATTAATTGATCTAGAACCTCTTTAATCTTTTGAAGACAGAAAGAGAAAACAAATCAATTGAGTATATCCTCTATTTTTGTAAATATGGTATCGAAAAAGTGGGTTCGAAGAGACAATAGGAAGGCTTTTGTATGAAATATCTGTCGTATTATTATATTATTTTTGCTGCGTCGACATGAGTTGGCACAGAATTGTCATTTTTCTCAAACATCATATTTAATATGTATATTACAAATAAGTATACAATATGTGAGTCTAAGGGAAGGCAATGAATGCGAATGAATATAATGAATGACAAGTAAAAAGTTTTCATTATATGATGACTTAACGTGACATTTGATTATAATTAAAGTGATGACTATTTTATTCTTTATTCTTATTATTATTTTATTAATATTCACTCTTCCTATCAGTTCTTCCTATTGGTAAGAATTCTCAGTATTGAATGTGTTATCAATTTTCTCTATTGTTTTCTTCAATTTCTACTGAATTTTCAAATATTCTTCATATTATTCCTGTTTATTGACATTAATTCAATTTAATGGATGAATTTATTATTCAATATTCGATAAGTATTTCTGGCTTTTCTCAAATGTATTCATGAATTCATACAATAATTGTTGTGTTATTTATAGTGTTATTAAAATCCAATTCATTTTTCGAATCATCAATCGCTCAAAACTAAAATTGACCTGAAATTCAAGTTTTTCAACTCTAACCATAATTATTATAATTTAATAATAATTATATGCAATAAATGAAAATTTCAAACATTTAACTGATTTTAATGATAATAGTAATTATGAAAATTTATTAAAATTATTGGATTTATTCATTTTGAGTCCTTTTCAGTCACACAAAACACTAAAATTTGATGACAAATATATCAAACACTGAGAAAATCGAATAATTGTTTCGATTTTGGGTTATATTCTGTAAATCACATCAAAAATGAAAGAATTGTTCTAAAAATGAGCACAAAGTCTGTGAACACAAACAAAAGCATATCTTTACTGAACACCAGTTCTGAGACATAAGTTTCTGAATAACTTTGAGAATAAAGAAAATCAGAGCTCATGACTGAGTGATGCGATGAAAATACATTTTTGCAAATATTGAGAGATAGAAAAAAATCTCTTTTGAACTCTTCAGGAAAGTTAGCCATTCATAGCGCACAGGACTATGATTTCTATGAGAATGGCGTGCATTATATGTAAGAGCATTGCTTTCTATGATATTCACTATGAAAAGAGAAGCGATTTTTATCACAACTTTTTAAGGCACACATATTCTGTGCAAACATAAACAGAACAGACATGCATTAGAGAGACAGTCAAGTATTGCACAATGGGATCGCACACACACACATCCAGCCATCGCCCTCTAACTCTTGAAAACCCCACAATTGATTTCCCTGATAAGACTAGGTTGCTATAGTGATTGCAAACAGCTTAACTTTTTTGCCTTGATATAATTGGAGGAATTAAGGGGTATTAATAGAAGAGGGGTATGTTTTGAAGATAGAGAATGACGACTGGTATCACTTAATTCTACAGCAAAACACAAACTCTCACACCATAGACCAGAATAGAGCGAACAGACTGATAGCACAGCACATTCGGCGTGCCTTTGATAATGATCAGTCACATCAACATTTCGTGCATTTTCTTTCGCTATTCTCTTGTTCTCTACACTTATATTATTATCCCTTTTGTATTCTGTGCTCTGAGACTCTCTCTCTCTCTCTCTCTCTCTCTCTCTCTCTCTCTCTCTCTCTCTCTTTCTTTCTTTCTTTCTATCTCTCGGTTGGAAACACTAATATATTATATAAAAGTTTTATAGCAATTGCTATGATATGTTTGGATAAGAGCTATGGCGAAGCTCTGTCTACTTTATGTGTGAGTGCACTGTCTCTATGTTAGGTATGGGTCTGTGCTCTCTTACAATACAGTATTATTCACTTGTCTATTGTAAAGCTATATAATAATGAACCTGAAAAACATTTTTATGATGCATTTTGCACCCGTGCTATCACTACTTACGAGAGCACAGGCCTAACAGAAACATATGAAAATGCCAACACTTGAGAGAAAGCGCATAACATAGTGCACATCACATCCAAGAGGTTCACAAACCACTTGACCGATAAGAGTCAATAGATTTCTCGGATATCTGTATATTTCATAATTTTTCCTCCAATTCTTCGCTATTTATTGAGAAGTATAGCCAGAGAGCAAACAAACGACATAACACAACAGTGCCATTGTATTGGACCGTCGGCTTATTGACCCATTACTGGCATTACTGTGTATTACATTTGTATTTCAATTCATGTATTGTATTAAAGATTTTTATTTATTTGAGACGTTTTTTTCGTCTACTCGTCCACTGATTCTGTGATTATTTTCACTTCACTTCATATCAAAGCCTCTGTTATTGGAATCAGAAATAAATGAAAAATCTCTGATCTCTTCGTTTCGTTTCAGAATAATAGAGGAAAAGGTTTTTCTCTGACTTTACTGACGATAACAAAAGATTTTTTCAGATTTTTATACCAAATAAGAGATCAAAAGAATAGGAGAAAAATAAGGATATATTTTACTCTCATATCAAACGCAGAGACGAATAGATTTTGAAAAAATACTTCATTTTTGTTGTGTTTTATAATATCTAAGAAAAAATATGTTTTTATTTTTCATTCAATAATTTTAAGTTCTTTGTATATAATATGAAAGCATTTTATCTCAAATCAGAATTCAATGGAGGAATTGTTAGTGTATTCTGTGTTTGTTCTCAAGTCAAGGACTGGTCGACTCAACTCATTCTCCTTTAAATTGTTTTCCGTTTCTTTAAATATAATTAGCAAATAAATTGAATGTTTGAATAATTTAAATAAATTTTTTCAATTTTCAACTTTTACTCTGAAGTGTTTAACACAAAAAAGTACTTTAATTAACAATTATCTCAGTTTCAAACTTTTTTCGTCGGCTCCTCTTTCCTCGAATAAATGAAACTGTTTTTACTCGACTCACAAAAGAGCAAAATTGTTGCCTTAATTTAATTACTGGTAAAAAAAGTTATAAATAATTTATTTCCTGAGATTTGTTTCACAGAAATTACCATAAAATGAGCCGAAATTCAATCACTTCTTCTTATTATCTAATTTACAAAATAATTTCATAAAATATTTTGAACTCAAACTCCTATTATATTAATATTCTTTCGCTAAATATTTTTAATAAAGCCTTACATTAATCGCACAAATAGTGTGAATCTATTGCTGTTTAAAAAAAATAATAAATACCCGAAAATTGAGTGAATTTTTGAAAAAAAAATTTAAAATTGTTTTTTACATAATTAATATTATATGTAAATGTCTCTCACGAATGTCAATCCAAAGACTGATTTTCTCCAATTGAAACCCAATCTGTCTTCCAATAAATGAGTGAATGAGTGATGAAAATAAACTCTTGTATTGGGAAAAGTCTTCTAAATATTCAAGAATATTGAAAAATCCGATAATTTATTTCTAGAAAAATACACATCAAGTCATTGAGTAATACAAAGAGAATCACTTTTTGGCCTAAAATTATAATTTGTGTTATTTATTGTAATGACTTTTGTTATGTTTATCTCTATGTATACAAAGAGATTGATTGCATTGAGAATTCACTGATAAATAGTCACCAATTTTTCAGTTTATATACTGTAATATCTGTTTGTCTGTCATTGAAATTCTGACTGTTATTTATGATCTTTAGATGAGTTGAAGAACTCTATGGCAGAACACAAAAACAGGCCATAATTCGGGCCTCAATTCACATAACATTTATGTCAGCGAAAAGAAAGCTCTCTCTCTCTCTCTCTCTCTCTCTCTCTCTCTCTCTCTCTCTCTCTCTCTCTCTCTCTCTCTCTCTCATCTGTGAGTGAAAAAAGTAGGAAATTTAAGAACCACTTAAAACAAGAGTGAATTCACTGAATCATTCATTGGCTGTGATCTCAAAATAGTTGTTCAAAACATACTCTGAAGAGAAGGCGAAAATCATTTTCGACCGAAAATCTAAAAATAAGACAACTTTTCACAAAAAACGCATTTAATAAACATTTGTAGTGAAAAAGGGAGAAAAATAAATGAGTCAAACATTGCATATGAATCACATCATCAGAAATTTATATAAGTCTCTGGAAAAATAAGATTTATGTCAGTCTTCTTGTCGTGTCTTCTTCTAAGCAAAAGTCATCAAATAATTTGTTTGAATCGGAAGAGAAATAACTCGACTGAAAGACTGAAAACACGACATTTTAATAGTTGTGCTCAAATTAACTCTCTATTGGTTACCATTAATCACTTAATTTGTTTCATCTGTTATTCATGTGTTTAATAACTTTAACCCCGATTTTACACAAACTCTGAGAGAGTGAGTGAGAGAGAGAGAGAGAGAGAGAGAGAGAGAGAGAGAGAGAGAGAGAGAGAGAGAGAGATTTGTCGGCGAATATTTTGTTGAAATGAAATTTTTAGTTAAACTCAAGAAAACGGATTTAAATGATGTGATGAACACAAGTAGTCTTTAAGACCAAAGTTTAATGCAATTTATTGTCTAAATGTCAAACACAGTGTACTTTGACTTTTAAGGAATGCTTTTAATAATAGATTTTCACTCATCTGTTAAGCACTCAAATGAATGAATTTCTTCTAAATATTTTCATTGAAATATTCTATTCATTGATATTTGTATTAAGAATTTTAATATCAATTCTTTATTTATACGAATGAATGAATTGAATGACTAAAAGACTGAAATGAATGGCATTTCCAATAAGAAAATAATACAGATTTAAGAAAAGAGATATTTTTCTGAATATTTTGCAGATTTTCTCCTATTTTTAGAATAACTGAATGATAGAAGAAAATTGAAAAAAAATTAAATTTCTTTTCAAATTGATTTTGAATTCAATGCCAGACTTTTCTCTCTTTTTCTTTACAAATACAATTAATTAATTTGAATGATATTTAGAATAAAATACTCTAATAATTGAATGAAAAACATATTTGAATTCTTTGACTCTTGTTTTTGATTAAGTCGTGAAAAACGCTAAAAACCTATTCAATTGTAAATAATTTTCGCCAAAAAATGGATTTCTTTTATTCTTTGAGTTCGTGTTTTCCCCGAAAACAATTTTTTTTATATATTTTGTTCATTACTTGGATATTGAAAATTGAATGGAATTCAAGCATTCATTCTGAAAATGAAATCCAGGGGCAAAAAAGTGAGAGAAAATTGCATTCAAACTATTTTATATAATTAAGAGAATTAAAATAATTACAAAACTCTCGATATATTTGATATTATTCTGGACTCAAATTATAAGTTAGAGTCGGAAAACCACTGATAGGATAATGTAATGCATTTTCACGAAGGATACACAGGAAAAGGTTGTGTTCACTCAGTCTTCACTAATAATTTTTTCTCTCTTTTTTCAATTATTCATTCATCCGTTGCTTTAATTATATGAAAGACACAAATATATGAAAAATATTTTCTGAATCACATCATAGACAATATAAAAGATCTTTTTGTGCTCAAAGTCATAAAAAATCTGAGAATCATTTTGTTCGCAAATATTTTAATCAATTTTAACTTATCATACATTCATTGATGACTTAATTCATTTTTTAATCTCATTTTTATTGGAAAATTAGAGTCAATTTAATATTTATTTGAAGAATTGATCCATAAATTCAAATTAGGTTTCGATTCAAAAATTACTTATATTTATTACCTTTTGATTGATAGGAATTGAAAAAAACAAGAATCGATTTTTAAATATTGAATCAAAGACAAAATATTGCCACATTTTGCTCTCTCTCTCTCTCTCTCTCTCTCTCTCTCTCTCTCTCTCTCTCTCTCTCTCTCTATCTCTATCTCTCCCTCTAAAGATTTATTGATTTTCTTTTTATTTTGGACTTTTTCAGAATTGCAAGGGAATAGACATCAGAATTATTATGAAAAAAGCATTTAAATGAATGTATTTTATATAACACTTTACCAGACATTAGATTTGAGGCTTAACTTTCACTCAAATTAATAATTGACGCGATTTTGTCTGAAATATTAATGAGAACTAAAAGAAGATATTATACCAAAAATATCTACAGTTTTATACATTGAAAACGTTTTGCGGTTTTTGATTCCTTTGGGCATAGATTGCAATCAGACAAACATTTTTCTGCCCTTATCTTCAAATAAATCATTGAATTGAATCATTTTTTTTAATTCCGTTCTCTGTTTTTCTTACCTTTTTTCTGAAATTCTATATAACTTGAATTTAATCAGTTTTTTAATAATAATATTCATTGCATTCAATACTTTGATACAAAACTTATTATATGTTTGAAAAAATACTTATTCACAATATCTTGGGTTTAAATTTAAACTTCTTCCTTAGATTTGACTTTATTTTATAATTAATTCATTTCTTACCAAATTCTTAATTTAACCGGAATTTAGTTCACTCTTTGAGTGATTTGAATATAAAAATATTTTTTTATTTGTGAACTAAAAGGCTTCTTTTTATGCTGTGCTTAGCTTTAGGTCACTATAAATAACATTAAAATTCTAGTAATGAAAACGAATATAAATACATTTCTGTTGACTATTTGGTTGTGTAGTCGTAGTCATCATATTCTGGCAAATATTCCTAAGGAAAGACTCCTCTCTTGAAAATAGACTGAAATGCGTTTGTCTTAAGTCTGATATATAATACTTATTCTCAAAGGTTTACTACACTTCTGTTATATAATAATATACTTAAACTCATTATTGTCTATATGTTTGAGAGAGAGAAAGAGAAAGAGAGAAAGAAAGAAAGAAA
>JAQFXL010000009.1:0-63300 GCA_034693445.1 Edwardzetes edwardsi | reverse complement strand
GTTCAGTGTTTTGAGCTCTTCATTGTGGACCGGACACAAGTTGGCCCACAATATCGCAGTTCATATGTTGTTCATATTCTGTGTTCACTCGACTCCCAAACAGTTTTTGGGCTCAAAAATGAAATCACTTTTGCTTTGAAAAGTTTTAATAATTGTTTGTTACAAACAATCCAAAAGTGTTTGAATGTTAATGCTTTCAATCGCTGAGTATATCCGGTGCTCAGGTCGTTGTCTTCACTATTCAATCCAATAATTGATGTGTTTTGGCTTTGGGTTATGTTTATTGGTTGGGATCAACTAATTTTGTGGCCATCGGTAAACAATTGGCTTTTGTTTAGTGTATGAGTGGCTAAGGATGTGATTCAAGTCATTCGCATTATATTTAATATATATTTTTGTCTGTTTTTGATTATTCTGTTTTTGCTGTCAAATCAATATTAATCGCCAACAATATGAGGATTTTGTGTTATTCCTGTGCTCTCACAGTGTTTCAGTGCTGTTCGAGAAGACTTTTCATTACTATTATTGCATCTCTATCTCTATTATCAACATTTTCGTCTGGATTTAGACGACACTGGACTCAATACAATAGTGAGACACAGCACGCAGTTAGGCATCACAGAGGTATTACATCCATACCATTATTACTAACATTAATCTATTATTAGTTATTCTCTTATTTTTGTTTCGCTTTTATTTTTTGAACTTAAAAAGAGTGCAAACCTTTTGGTCTATTTTTATGGCCAAACATATATAATAATGTCATTTAATTTCCTCTTTTGGTTATACAATAAACTGGAAACGCATTGATCTCTTTGTAGAGTATTTTGTCGTAAACTCAAATCAAAGTCAATGGATCTCTTCGTAGTCATCTTTAATGCTTTAAATGCTTATTTGTTATTACAATGAACTGCATATAAAAATAGTGGCAAATAATCGATGGCTTTACCATTGATATTATGGCTACTTATGTGCAATCAATCATTTACTCTCTCCGAGTGATTGACGCTCTCTTATAAATGCGGATGCGATGCATGTGATGCCAGTGCTGTGAATAATGCCCCCGATATTCACAATTCCATATACATTGAAAAGTTTTCAAGTCTTGTCTGGAAGTAAACTACTCTTTCGATCTTCTTTTGGCAGTCATTGGTTACCAATAATGACTAAATCTATTTTTCGGTTATTCCCAAAGAAATACAATTTATTTCTTATCATTCATTAAATTATCTGTAATTTAAAAAATTGGAGTCTCAGACAAGTGGTCCAAATATTTGAGAGCAGGTATGAGAGCAACAAATGAGAAAAACACAATTCAATAGACGACATAACATATACTTTCGTTATGTGTATTAAACTTCAACGCATTATTCTGTTCCTACAAACCTCCTCCTTTTGCACCTTTGCTTGTATTTTATGGCCACAGCTGTCTTTGTGTACCCACTGTTCCTTTCTGAGAGGGAGCAGTCGAGAGAGAAGTTCTTCCACAATGTCGGTACTCTTATTGGTTGCACTTCTTTATTCAAATGACAATGAAATGAATTTTTCAGCCATATTTGGTGGTTCCTCTCCTTCTATATAAATAAATATCTGATTATATATTTTGGTGCTACTATTGTGATGTCAAATACGGTTTCGTATATGAAAGCCATCAAAAGCTCATTCGAGAAGACGTCAACTAATGAACAGATGTGTCGATAGTAAAGCACATAACATATAAATATTATATAAGTCATTGGATTTCACTATTATTTGATTATTATATTTCAACTCATCTTTAGTTTGATTTGAGCCAAAGTCTGCCAATAATCAGAGAAAGTCTTCAAATTACTCGAAGATTGAGTTTTTATTTATCATTCAGTAGAAAGGGATTAAAAACTGTTAAAAAAGAAGAGTTTTAATGGATTTGAGTTAAAGTTCATCTGTGGTATAAAATTGCATCCTCTATATGACAGCATAGGCTGTGCAGTACATGAGTCAAGTCTCCCGCTGCTCGTGTGTCGACTGAAAATTGCTTTTCTCTCTTCTTATGGAAAGCCAATCAATATTTATTTTATGTATTATATTATGATTTAATAAAAACTGTCAAACTTTTTGCCGTAATTTTCAGATTATTAATTAATGCAAACAATTGCTGTTCGTTAGGACAGTAATGAAGAGTACTTTTTGCGACAACTATTGATTCAACAGATTGTGCCTCAAATGCATTCACTGAATTGAACTGTGTTTTTGAGCCCAAAATCTCAGTCTTTAACAATAATTGAATTTTCCATTCATTCCCTGATATTTGTTTAAAAGGGCTTTCGATAGACTATTGTATTCAAACCTGTGATTCATTTTATTCGAGGTATAAGTTTTAATAGTTATTATTGAGAGTAACATTTTATGGCAGAATCGTTGCTCACGAGTCAGTCGGCGCTCATTCGGTCTGCAATTTCTGGTATTAATGCTTTCATTGTTGAGATTCCCAAAAGTGCTATACTTTGTGAGTGAATCGAAACACGTTTGCAATTTTTGCCATTTTTTGTCAGCAATAATAAATCATTGAATAATTTCAGAAATTTAGTTAAGAGTAGTTTACATTTATGTTCAACTTTTTTCATATTTTCTATAACAAAGCATTTGATATATTCCTGGGCCTAAAACTCTCCCAAAAAGCTAACATATAAGGAGTTTTTTGATAGATGTTTGCATTGAATTAATTGAATTAATTATAATCTCAGTATTGATATAAGAGTTTTAGATATTGTATTGAATGCTATGTTAGCGTTGAAACAATGTTTTTCTCTGACCATTAAATTTGTTTTTTCTAAATAAAACAAAAACATTATTCGCAACAAAATTACTTTTAGTGAGAAATTCTTTATATATATTCAGACTTTTATTCAAAGTGTGTATAAAAATAATGATATAATTCTAGTAAATGATATTCACACCAAACCTGCACTTCATTTCAGTAGTCGTTTTAAAACATTCCGGGCTTTCGTTACTTTCAATTTTCTCAGAGATTATTTCATTTTTTGCTGTTTTTCTTTGGAATTTATAATTCTCTGGCATTAAATTAGTGTAAATTTTTGGCATCAACTGTGAGCCAAGTCATTAACAATTGCAAGTAAATTATCCATAACTTACTCAGTTATTAACACTCAGAATGTTATCTCTCATCATATTAACAATTAAATCACTTTTAATAGTAACTCATTTCTAAAGAAAAAATTCTTTACTAATAAATAACGAAATATTTTTTGATAACTTTTGACTGAATTTCAACACAGAATTAGTGCTTTGTTTTGCATACTCGTGAAGTTCACGGATGAGTTTTGTGCCAAACTATTGATAATTTATAATACGACTGAGTCTGAGTTTAATTCACTTTTGTTTAGACATCTATTCGTGAGCTTAAAAGCGAAGTTAATGTAATAAATCGTAACACAAGAAGAGTATTGTCTTGTTTTCAAAGAGACATTCACTCTATAGTGAAGATAATAAATTGTGATAACAGGCAAGTGTTGAGTGAACTTCACTGATGTGATCCGTGGCATCCAATTAAAGATTACACTCTTTGAAGCAGTCTTTGCACTAATTCTATACCAGAAAATATTGTCTCCCAAACTGTGCTCTCATTTGAGTCATTTCTGTTTCACTCACTAAACACAAGCGAGAAGTGCGGAAAAAAGCGTCGTTTGGTTTCTACAAATAGAAGTGCTATGAGATTACCACTGAATCACAGCTCTCTTACTCCTCTCCAAACTTTTACTTTTATTAATCTAATGATGAAGTTTCAATCTTAAATCTTCTGGTTGTGTGAAACTTACAGTTTATGCCAACTGTTATGAACATTGATTTACAGCGCAATCGATGGCTAATATCGTTCTCACATTATATCATCCATTTGTCTGATTTTGTTCTGATATTCAATCAAAAATATTTTTGACTTGATTTCACTCAGAATAGTAGCATTTTATTGCATTTCAGCTTTTTTAGAAATTCATCAAAAATATGACTCATATTTCTCAAGAATTTTAATTTTGTTTTGAAAGAATTGTCTGAAATATTTGTTTTACATTCCTTTCCCTTTATGTATACGTAAAGCAAATAATTGAGTTAAAGATTTGGCGATTTATTTGTCGACCGATTCGTCAAACGAATATATATTGACGTGAATTCAGGCATATTTTCGGGACTCAACAGTCTATGCATTGAAATATTCGCTTCCCTTCTGAATGTGTGACTCGGAGTTAATTCTTTGGTTGCTTTCCTTTCTTCTCTTCTGTCTCTTTTCTCGCATTTTTCCAAGCTTAGGATTTGTGAGACATTCGTGCAAAACAGTGCCAAACAGAGCACCGTTTGTTTGCATCACTCTCTCCGATTGCAAAGTATTCCATATATCGCAATATCAGTAGTCTAAGAGTGTGTGCGCTACACAAAAGTTAGGGCAAACCTGAATGAATGGCATCACAGCTTCATTACACACTCGACTTGCCTCAACTCCTGAGCCTTCCTTAAGCTCACTCTTGGCTCACTTTCCTATCAAATATTGTCTTTCCTTTACTTCCATTTATTTCTAAAAATTGTAGAAACAAATAACAAATAATACATTTATTTCTTGTTTTTTAAGTCATTCATATTTTTTGCCGAAAATACTTTTTATGTGATTTACTGCTCATAACTCAAAGCATACAATAGTTTTGGCATTGAATGGGAATTTGAGATAAACAAATGATACGAAAATTTTGAAATTAGTGAAATGCACTGCCAGTCAGTATAGAAATGAAACATCTATTGTATTGCTGTCAAAATTTTAGATAAATCATCAATATTTCGAGTCCTCGCCTCTTTTCATCTCTCTCTCTCTCTCTCTCTCTCTCTCTCTCTCTCTCTCTCTCTCTCTCTCCCTCCTTCTCCCTTCCCTTCCCTTTGGTCCTCTCGATTACTCTATTCTTCGGTAAATCCCTCTCTTTTCCCTTTGGTAACAGATCTATTGCACTCTTGAGATAGAAAAGAGCCATACTTTTAATGGTTCGATAGTCTGTTTCTTCCATTTTATATGTTATTCGCAAAATTGAATACATTTTTGAATATACGCTAACGAATGCATTCCTGGCCCTCCTTTCTCTACATTCGTTAATAATTGAATCGTTTGACTTTATTACTGATTCTCTAATACAATATTAAAGACTTTCTCATAAATTTAGTTTAATTTATAATTTAAAGCAATGTTTTGTACTTTTTGTGTCATTTTGTTGATAATTAGATGTAGTCCTAAATTGTATGACATTCTGTAGTTTTAATCTAAAGCTTCAATTAATCCATTATATAATGTGTTTGAATGCATAAGATTTTAATGCCTTATTTGTAGAGAACATTAAGAGTTAATTCAATACAAACTACTGGATGTATGTCTCATCAACTCATGAATTATTGATCAAAGAGTCAGTCATAAAAATGATGATCAGTTTAGTTCATAAAACAAGACATACGTCCATTAATTAACGTTATATTCAATGAATTTTCAATTATGGAAGTTTACTTTCAATGAGCCCACTCTCGCCCCTAAAATAGCCGATGCAATCGATATATCGCAACTAATGATCAATTTTTTATGTGCCCAAGTGCTAGTGTTGTGCCAGCGCTCAGCTGCCCGACAGCACGCCTGCACCGGTCGTATGTCTTGTTTTGGTTAATTGAGATCTGCTTTGTCTGTCTTTCGTAGTCCCTATCGTTGTTACTCTTGTTTTTCATGCAATTCATAGACTTCATGCACTTCTAATCTATTTAATTGAAGGAAGTTCTCAATGAAGTCCATTGTTGTGAATGAAATGTAAATTTCTTTATAACTATCGCTTAGAACTCAAATTGTTTTATGAATAACTCATTTCTCGCCTTTGTTTGCGTCGAGGTATCGATTGATAAATATATTCCATTTTTTAGAAATATTTGAATTTTTATTGAAAACATTCAAAACTGAATTCTAAGTCACAATAAGACACAAATCATTAGTCTATCGATTGTATGGTTCGTCGATTCCATGATTAGGTTTTCCTCTCATTTTGTTTGCATAAACAATATGTGTATATATTTCTGTATATAATTAGGAGTTTTGATGACTTAATTTTGTGCCAACGAGTACTCAATATATATATATATTTTTTTGTGCCCTCATCAGTAAAAAACTGGTTTGACTGCTATACTGGAGGCACAACTGGTGATCCCTGTATTCTGACCCCTCTGCTCAATATTAATGCCCTGTTTTGTATGTTTCTCCATTTGGTGTGCCTTTGACTCCCCTCTCGTTCTTATGAGCATGAGTTTTATGTTCAGGTGATTTCATTTCATTAGCTTTGCTTAGCACGAGTTCGACTCAAGATTGGGTTTAAGTCAGAACCCGGCTCTTTGAGAACTGAGTTCGAGTGAGCCTAAGTTGGGCTGCATTTGGCTGATGGCTATATTGGGCTCTGAATTAATTGACGGTTTGTTGTTTGATGCCTTGTATGCCATGTTATGCACTCAAATAATTCAACTCAAACTCAACTTGTTTTTAGTTTTTGTTTCAGCACACAATCATTTGATTGTAAGGCTGGCAGCCATTTTCCCACCTCTATTGACCAGTAAAAGTGATGGCCTCGAGCCAAACACATTATAAACTGCAAAGAAAGGCCGGCTTTGAATACTCCATATATTTATTTCAGTCTAAGAGTTGGCATATAATATGATTTAATGACTTAATGTCTTAATTTCATATTTAGTGAAAAAAATTTTGCGCTAAACACAAACGACCAGACCTTTAGGGCTGTGTTGGGGCCCTTGACTCTCAAGTTATTATGTCATTTAGCACATGAATCGGACTGACTATTACACTGTCCAGGTTATACTGCGCTCATGGATAACATTAGTCGTATGTGTTGTCCAAGTTTTCAGTAGTTTTGCTTTCATTGAAACATCTGTCAAAAACTTGTGTCAGAGATGTCTTCATTAGTTGAAACTTTTTGCCGGTTATTCCCGAGAGTAAGACAACTGCTTTTTTATCTCAATTCGCCAAAACTCCGATATTGAGAGCACCGGCAGAATACCAATTCAGGCCGACTTCAATACTAACTCGGATATCACATCCATTAAACCAATGATATGACGTTCCCTATAAACTATTTACACTAAAAATAGTGTTTCTATTACTAGATTTGAGTCTTTCTTTTCTGATCATTACTTCAGTCACTAATCAATTAATTAATTAAATTCTGAAGAAATTTCATTCAAATCTTGTCGTCAAATAAAAGCCATTTCATAAAAATTTCGGCTTTGCTTTCGACATAAAAACGTCATTTAAAGTTTGATTCAATCAAAAGCGAGTGATTTCTCCAAATTTTCTGACGACTGAGTGTAACGAATGAGAATTATTGCTAATTACGAGTTATATTTGTCGTGATTATAGTTTGGTCACCAGTCCCGTCAACCCATCCAAACATTTTGGGTTTGCATTGGGTTTTGTTGATGTCGTTGACAGATATGCCTAAGACTGATGATAGGATGTGTGCGGCCATCACTTGAAAAATGCAGTCTTTCCACTAAATTTTCACTCAAAACTAGACTTGAAATTTAAAAATAGTTGAGTTTTTTTTGTTTCTCAGATTCATATCTTGTTTTCAAGATTAAAGCGTTCACCAAATGGTGTGCTTTTAATCCATTATAATTAATAACTATCTGTTCATTACAAGTCTTAATATATTTATAATTATTTTGAGTGCCCTCTCATTGAAAATCATTTTTCAATTGAATAACTTTTCGAAAGTAAATTAATTTTAATGAAAACATATTTTAATATTTAATGCAAAAAAAATGTTTTCAATCTAAATATTTGGTTAATTATTGTATGAATTGTGAATTTTGCTCAGCTTTTGATTTATTTGATTGTTTCGGCAATTTATTAAAGTCAGGAAATTTCCTGAATTCTGTTTACATTTTAGTTGAATTGACTGTTATTTTCCATTCGACGCAAAATTATTTGATTTGAGGCTAAATTCTGGTCAAACTATAAGTGATTGAATGAATGATTGAGATATTAATTTTCAAATTGCAGACAATAATTAAGTCATTATATCTCTGATTGAATTAATAAATGGTTTCAATCAATTCAAACACTGAAAGAACAATCGGTTTCTATGAACTACTGCTTACGGTTTACTCACTTAATTGAAAACTCATTCGTGGAGTCAATCGGTTTCTATTTAATTGCTTTTATAAGAAAATCAAACGATTGGTTGTCTTCTAATCGAGTTTCGATTGGATTAAACCCTCTTTTATATTCTTCACTGTTTTGTTTAGCGATTTGATTGAAATCTCTTCAAAATTTGATTGAAACCAAAATGTATTCTTCGGAGTCAAATGAATTGAATGCAAAGACCACTCCTTTAGACTATTGATTGCGAGTCTATTGTTTCAGTTTATGTCTTCGATGGCATAAAATCGATTTCGCGCCACATTTTGTTTTCGTCTCAAAATTAGAGAAGAAGTAAACAATTTGTGTTTAAAGAGTGAGAAAATAAGGGCCGAAAAGAAAACAAAAATTAGATGAAGATATTTAGGGTTGTTTTCATGGCTTGTTTTCCAATCGCTTATAATGTGTAGACATAGGTAATGGTTTTTCGCATTTTGACACCCATTTCACACCCACCCCACAAATTATTATGAGTTGTTTTCTTGAGTTTTGGTTTTGACTCTCTCTTATTTTCGGTGCGTTCCTTCGTTTGAGGGCTCTTCGCGCCGAACACTGAGCGCCGGTGACTCAACAAATCACACATTTGTGGTGAAGTTTGCATGAATAAAGGCATACCTTATGGGCGAATAATTTCAGTGCAGATATGGCTTTGGCTCAGACTATGGATCGGGATGTGAGGCAACATAATTTAGTGTTTGGATGGGATGGGTATAGAATTTGTAAAGTAATTAATAATAATGGTTAATGAAGAAATCGTGCAATTTAAAGGGCACGCTATCATATCCTAAGCTTTACCAGAGCTCAACCATTCGTCAGCTTATATTAAAATGTGCTTCATTTCACTCGATTGCACTCTCGCTGAGACGCACCTCATCTGGTGATCGCCGCACAGCCTTATCCCCCTCCAGCGCCTTCAATCCCTATCATAAGGGAGGCTCGCATTTTGATATTTCTGTCAATACTAGAGTTATAAATGTTTGGCTAAGAATTGGTTTTAAATCACATTTCCATATAATAATCATCTTCTTCTCATATTCTTATACCTCGCGATAAATTGCATAATCAGGGATGCTGTGACTTAACTATACCAAGGGGAATTATTTTCAACTATTAAAGTTGATTATAGCGCGAAACAAACTATTAGATCATTTTGGTTGTGATCTTATTTCATAGATTATTCAAAATAACTCCTTTAATGTAAAAGATTATCAATTGATGTGTTTCTTGTCTTATGTTTACAGAACACGTCCGAGAATTCAGTTGCGGACCATTTCATTACAGAACTTTTTATTTGGACGCCCGAAGTGACTCTCTATATGTCGGCGCGATGTAAGTATACCTTATTCTGTCTCTTTTCAACTTAATTATCCAAAATAATTGTTTAATTTTGTCCAATTTCAGGGATAAAGTATACCGGTTAAATTTGAATAATATAAATAGGACGCGATGTGACGTAAGTCTATTCAATAATTATCAAAATTAGTCCGGCTTACAGTGAAGTTTGCAATATTATTGAACCTTGCTATTAAAACATTGATAGTAAAATAATAGATATCGTGGAACCATAACTCAAAAAGTTTGCATGATTGCAATCGTTTGCTTATAAGCAAAATAAATGTTCGATAGATTTTCAAACATTCATATATTTTCGGACCCATGTTTGCGAAGCTGTGAACCAGGCATAAGGCCGATGGTGTGGACCAGTACTGTACTGAGTGCATGACTGTCTTCATAAATCATGACTAGTGATAGTTGTTTGCCATTCAGATGGACGTAATCACGAACATTACCGAACATTAATGGCAGTCCTCACTTACTTCGAACCGATTTATTTCATTCAATGCATTCCTGTCTGAGTTTTCATAGAATAGTTTTCTCTAAAAAAGGTCCAGCAATTAATGACTTGAATTTTGCGACCAAACTATTTATCATATAATATAAACTCGAAATATACAGATATATACGATATATACACAGCTTTTGCGATACAATTCGTATTTATTAGCGTTTCCTTAAAGATAACTGTTATTTATTAAACATTTTCATGAAATTAATGCTAAATTCAAACGACTGGCATCTCATTCATTATAAATAATGAAAATATTTTTGAAATATTAATCCATTAAAAATGCAATCCAATGAATGAATTAATTTTTACATTTCTTTTATGTCAGAACCAATTTCTAGAATTCAAAACAAACAATTTCGTAGCAATTCTTATATCAATTTGGGTTCACTTTTATAGTTTGAAATTATATTATAATTTATTTTATAGTTATTCATAAAAATACAATTCATTTGGACAACAAATTCAGTATATTTTCAAATAAATTTTAAACTTTGTTTTATATAAACAGAAATGCATTTCAGACATAATACAAATTACAGATAAACTAATTCAGAATACATTCAATTCATTTAATGGAGAATAATTTGCAAGAATAAAGTCAATAGTAGTCTACGGACTAAAATATATGTTTTATATTGAATTAATTCAGTTTTTCTTCATATCTATTGATGAAAGTTTTGTCTCTTTTTTCCAATTCATTGAGAATTGAAAAGTTTTTTGCTTTCAATCATTCATTTGATTTAAATATGTTTAAAATACATGTATGTATTCAGAGCTCTGTCTGTCGATATCTAGTCATTGATTTAAATCAATAATCAGGAAATGCATCGATTGCTCAAAATATCAATTAATTACAAATTGGATGCAAATGAGAGCACAGATTCTCAGAGATCGATATCTAAAGGATTCAATGTTTATAGGTTTTAATGAAGTTATTTGTTGTAATTGAGATTCTGGTAAATTGTTTGCAACATTTTTGAGCCAACAATTTGAGCCAACAGTAATTCAGTGAACAATTTCTAATTGCAACTAAAATTGGACGAAATATTTTCATTAAAATATTTTTGTTTGAAATGTTGTCGACTTTCCAGCGTTGAAGCGCCGGTTTTGCACAAATTATTATAATTTTTTGGCACTTATATAATGAGTTTCATTATTATGAACACAAGTTTTACTCATTTATTATATGACACGAACTAAACCACTTTAACGGAAGAATTTTCAAATAAATACTCAAAACATTTATTACGTGAATCAGTATATAAGAGTCATTTATTGGATGCCTTCAAATCACAATAAGAAAAAATAATATATACCTTATATTCTTCAGTATTTCATAGTTTGCAAACATTCTGTTGAACAGAGAGAATGAGAGAAAGAGAGATAAAATAGTTTTAGGCAAAAATTTTTGAAATGTAATTCCATGGAAAGAAAAAATTGTTTGTCGAACCAAAATAAAGTTTGTCTATACTATAGGATGTGCTGATATTGAAGTTATCAACTCTATAGTGAAGTAAACTAAAAAATTTCTCCCTTTCCCCTCAAAAGCATTTTTGTATATTTGAACAAAAAATTTACTTACTTTACATCTAAATTCAGATTATTTTTCTTCCATATTGTGTTCGTATGACTCTATGGGTAAACAACTATTTCTTTGTCACACAAAGCAAATAAATCTTTTTATATCTATTTCTGCAATTTTTTTATTTGCATTGAATCGGATTTTATTGCTTTTATTCTCAAAGTAAATGTCATCAGATTTTCACTCAGTCTCTAAATAATTAATTAATTTGCAAACTACTCATTATATGCTTCCATTCTATAATATAATGAATCAAATTTTGTTTTTGGTTTCTCCTCCTCTCCTCTAATATAGCAAAATATGATAAAAATATTTTAGTCGCAAAACATACGTAATTTCATGCATTAATAACTTTAGTGATTAAATATCAAAAATTTTGCAAATTCGTTGTCTTTTGATGTCTTCTGACTCAAAGATATTGCGATTAAAGTGAAGAATTTTTCAGCGAATGTCAGAAAACGTCAAATCAAATAAAGGCATCATTTTGTTTGACCGCAAAAGACTTAAGAATAAGATTTTGCGTGCGTTGGGATTGTGTGCACCCTAACAGTCATTGAGAATAATTTCAACTCGTCTTTGATGTCTTGTCTCGACTTATAGTTTTTCAACGAGTCGTTCAGTTATAGCATAAGTGTAGTGCAAATTCTTTGCTCTCATCATCTCTTTAGCGGAATTCACATATTTTTGCTGTTATGCCATATTTGGATCGTGTTTTCAGGGCTTCTCCTATGACCGTAATTCCGGTTCAAGTCACCAGAGGTTGTGTTCATTTCCTCTTTAGTCCGCGTCTGGTCCCCACTCTCACACTAATTGGAAACTATCTCTCATACTATCGATAACTCTTTTGAGTAGCCTTTCATTCATATACTTCAAGAGATGAACGGTTCGGATGAGTAGACTTTATTGTAGTCCAGAAATGAATTCCACGGAAAAAACCATTGACTGTCTTATTCTCTTAATCAGTGAACAGATGAAAGGGTACCCAAAACTCCAGATTCAATATAAGATTAGTCTTTTATTGAGATCTCAATGACGAGAGCTCTTCGAGTATTGAGTTTAAAAGCATATAATTCCGCTTCAATTGATTGAATCGATTGTTTTATTGCTATTCATATGTTTTGTCTCATCATTTTTCCAGTTCATGTGGGGATGTGCTTATCAGAGCTCCACATTCAATGCTAGCATCTAATTATTTGTGAATTTATTTGTATTAAACAGTGTGTAGTCCACACTTGCCTATTGTGTGACCCTTTCTATTATTGAATACTTATTTGAAGAGATTTTTTTCAAAGCAATGCTTCACTTATTTTACAGCAGAAAAGTCTTCGCTTTATTTGAAGTGACTTTTAGTGACTTAAGTGACTATCAAATAGTATACACTTTTTGAGTTCTCCCTTAAGACTCGATTCAAATACTAATAGGCGTTATATAATATTTAGTTGTCGTCCAAATAGGGAACCACTGGTATAACCCCATATTCATCGATATTCCAGAAATCATGACATCAGTGACTAAAGTTGTATATAAGAGCAGATCTGCAATGAATTTGTTCGACTCAATGCACACCATCTCAGCCTTAATGCCATTCCTTTCCTACTTTATCTGAAGCTTTTGTAACATTCCTTAAAAGTTATTACTTTTTTTAGAATAAAAATCGTTAAGTTTTGTAGACTTGTGGCCAACAAAAAGTAAAATCACTTAAATTGAAAATCATTAAAATTTTTACCGTTTTCTCATTAATTCGATTCTTAGAGACCATTAAAATTCTGAGTAAACACTTGAAGATTATCTGATTCTTATAATTATAGCACTTATTAAGAATAAACCTGCAATTATTTAGTATAAGTTTTCGCCAGAAAATCCCAAAATGAGTCATTCAGGGCTTCCTTTGCTCATAAGGGAAGTGTCGCATCATATATGAGCTCATTTTGGGTCTGGAATTGAGGAAATTTTTTCATCGTTACAGTCGACTGATTTGAGCTGAATTTCACTGCTCTGTCTGTATATCGATCTCAGGCCTCATAACTGAATGGCTGTAAGGCTTACACAACTGTTCTCTATTCCGATGGCACCTAAACGAGTGTTGGGAAGAGTTAGTGTTAACTCTATATTACATACTCTATACTCAGATATTCAATGCATCGAAAAGAGCTTTATTTCGAGTCATATATATTTGACTCCTTCTGAGTAACTGTTAAACGAAGAGAAAAGTTGCCGACGTTTGCACAGGTTTTCAACCATTATGTTAGCAAAAGAGGTTTATTCAAGTTATTGCCATTTTTCCTCTCCAACGCATTTTAACGCAAACGCTCACAAATTTCATTTGATTCACAAATTCAAGAGATTCTTAGAAATTAATTTCTAACCTAAAAGTGTGTCATTTCCGAGGAGTTTAGTAAATATGAAATTAACTCAGTTTTAAACAAAAGACATTTATTTGACTGAATTTAATGCAAACCCACAAACATCTCATAAAATACTTTTTTGACAATTCATTCTGTGCTTTGAAAATATTACTTTTTTTGCTTTAAGTAAAATTTTCATACATTTCAATGATTTATACAAAGGCTTACTTTGTATGAAAATGAAGCAAATAATAGAGTCTCCGGTAATCCAATAAAGCCTTACATTTGCTGCACAATTGTTTTTATTATTATGCAAAAAAGCCTGAACTCATCTTCATATACATCTGAATATCTACCGGTTCGATGTGTTGCTTGAATTGGCCTAAAGCTGGTGCTCTTGTATTAGCCAACTATTCACTACGATCTGTATGTAAAGCTCAGCCTAAAAGTCAGTTTCTCTGTCTAACAGCACAAACATTTGCTGTGAAGCGCTTTTCTTATTAAAGCAAATCATTGATGCGTTCACTCATTCTCTCGATTTGCATACAATCCTGTAATTTAAAAATTAAAAAAATGCTTTTTAACACAAATAGTGTGTATAATAGACGTGCCATTTGTCAAGTTTTTAGATAATGTACTAAAACTTTGCTTTTTTTAAGTAAAGAATATTCGTTAAATCGGGCGAACATGAAATGTAGGTCTCAGTAGGTCTAAGAAGTGATAATTGAACGCTATTTATAAGTATTAGAAGTTTTAAAAAAACGTTAGTTTGCATTTTGGCCACTGATCTGCTCAACACTATATTATAGTAAATACGGAACAGAATAGATTAAAAATCGATTTCTTGCTTATTCTGCATTAAAAACTACTGACGACTTACCAGAAAAGACTTTTTAATGGAATTTATGTTATGAATTGAATATTGCTTTAACTCTATTCCTAACTCTTAGATATAGCTCCTGCTGTTCTCTCTCTGTGCCATAACTTTTATAGACAACACATCTCTTTGATAAACCACACCAGAGATTGATTGCTCTCATTTTTTGCTCTTCTTTACAGACTTTTTCGCCCTTTTACTCTAAGTTAGTGTAACAAAACTTATTAGAGCCCGAACTGCTTGACTGTGCACTTCTATGATCTGTTTTCGGTGAATAAATTGGCCGCAAATATGTTTTGTGATTTCGACGAATAAGTTTCAATCAAATCAATGTTAGAGTTAAGAAAAATGATTTTCAAGAAATGCTTGAATAATATCAATGTTGAAGATGTTTAGGGGAATGGTATGTATCAGTTGATCAGAGACAGAGCACATCAAAATCACCCAAACCATCAAACGTGATATGGATTAAAGCAAAATATTTGGCTCTAATCTAAATACTTCTAAACAACATATGCGACACAATGTTATTACTTATAACTTAATAATAATATCGTATAAAACTATGCAAACTATGAATGCAATCGCAAAATGACTTATACTTTATGTAATGCTCTTTAAATAGATTACTCTATTCGTGTTTTTTACTACAATTCTTAATAAATTTGCTCTGAATTATATTCTCTCCCTTTTTTGTCAAATGAATAGTAGGCCTCAGAATGACTACTAATCTGTTCCTAACTTTTGAGTACAAATTATAAAAGAAGAAGAAAATGATTTTTGCATTCTTTAAATTACTTTCTCTTTTGTTCGCTCAGTTTTATATTCATTTGAAAACAAAGTCTAATTTTCTTGAGTGCAGTCTTGACTCTAATCATTAGCGATTGAATCTTTCATTTCTGATATTATTACTGACTTTTGTCTCTAGTGCTACAAATAACAAATAACAGCCTTTCGGTCATGAATTTCAGTTCAGTCATAACAATAATAATGTAAGTGAATAAAAGATTGATTGTCTTCATATCAGGTCTCATATATTAACCTCCAATTCGTTTGAGTCAAAAATATTTTTGATTATTTATTGGGTTAAACACTCAAATCAATTGAATTAATTATTTTGTTGGTAATAGTTTTAAATTGGTTTCAATGAATTCGTTGACATTTTTCATCAAATCATAAAATATGACGTTAATTGAATTTTTACTCAAATTGTCAGACTTTACACGACTTTATTTGCTATTTGGTGTTCAAAAGTATTTATGAATTCCTTTTTCTCGAAAAACAAGATAAATTCATTTTGTGGAGTGACAGTAAAGGATTTTAGAGTCAAACAGCAGTCATCTGTTTATTCCCATTATTTGGCATAAATTTGTTTTCAGACAAAAGAAGTCTCTTTTCCATTAACTTTTTTGAATCTGTTTTTTCATTTTTATTATTTCGACGCAAAAATAAATTGAATTTTTAAGCCCTTTATAGTTAGGAAAAGGCTTTTCTTATTATACAAATATTAATGGAAAATATTTTAAGATTCGGTTTTGAAGTTAAGAAGTAAATGAAGAGATTATCGCTTAGACACCAAACTTAACGTCTATTCATAAAAAACAAATTAATTGACAAAACGGCAACAAAAATGGTATAAAACTTTTGGTTTAAACTAAGTGTGCTTTCAGAGGAGAAATGCATATTAAATACACGACTGAATGACTCGAAACAGATAAAGGGATTCCAGAGTATTGTGTTCTTTAGTTATCCTACTATTCATCCGTTGCCACTCTTTGTCAACGAATGTCCTCACATTTCCGTCACTTTTTTCGTTACTTTATTTCTACTAATGTTTTGCTTCAGTTTTATACGTTTTTATGCTTTCAATGTCTTCAAGAGTTAAGCACTAAAAGGATGCGGTGGTTGTGCCAGAAATGTATGTTTTAGTTGAAGAGACAGATGTTTACTACTGAATCCAATACAGTCTTTCCATTGGATTTATTCTTCACAAACAGTGGTCTTATTGTCGCAGAAATGATTGGATAATATTGGAGAAGTCTGTCAGATAACAAGGGATAGCCTTTAAAATGCTTACGAAAATTAGTGTCGTATCCGTAATAACGTCTCTTTTCTTCAAATGTCATTTTCATTGAAAAACTGACTCAAAACTGCCTTTAAATTAATCCGAGAAACAAATCATTGTTTCTTTTTGTCATTTGTTCTGTTCATCAGTTCGTGTTTTAGTCTATTGTCATGAGTTTGTTGTGTCTGTTGTGTCGCTTAAATCTAAAATTATGGCAATTGTTTTGATGAGAAGCGAACGTCACTATAAATAAGAGTTCACGTCATGAATACAAAACTTTTAAACAACACTACAATGCAATCCATTTGTGTTTTGCTTCCAAACTCTATTTCATATATTGAAAGCCTATTTCAAATTCTCTACGTTTCCAAGAAGGTGGGGGAGAGGGAGAGAGAGAGAGAGAGAGAGAGAGAGAGAGAAATCGATTTTTGAAGTTATATCTTTGCCCTAACAGCCATCGAAGCCATTGTTCTGTCCCCTCAAACATATAAAGGAAAGGCAATCTTTATCTTTGCGATGCCTTCTATGCTTTCCATAGACAGTACTCCTCCTTAACTTTATCTCTAGTTTTCATTGACGTAAGGAATTGTGTGTTATATGACTTTAGAGTTACGACAAAACGACTTTATTTCTCTCAATTTTTCAAACTTAATTTCGTCAATCGATTGAACGACATTTTTCTGTCTCTCCTTTTCCTGGATTGCAATTAATATCAAACAAATATTTTATTTAATCTTAGAAACGATTGAATTAAGAAAAAGTCAAAAATAAAAAATTAGGTTCAATACGAATGTATTGATTTCATGTAATTTTGTTTCTTTCACTTAATTTAATTATATTTAGCTTTCTTTGCCTGGCAATGATCGATACCAAGTTCCTCCTAATAGACTATTGCCTTACAAATAGACTTAATTTATTGAGCAAAATGTCAGTTGATATCCTTGGTCATCTCTCTATAACAATTGTTTTCTTTATTGTGTTTAAAATGATTAATATGTTTACAAATCTTCAAATAAATAAATGTGCTAACTCTTGTCAAACAACTTACGACATCCTTGCTTATATTGTATAGTTTATAAATGATTTCTGATTTATCGAACTATTTTTGTTCTCTTTATAAAACATAAACTTTTAGATCTTTTTTTATTTTGATTTTTTTCGATAAAATCTATACTCAAAACAATTAATATTTTGAATTAAATTCTGAATTATATAACTATTTTTAAAATCAATGATTTGGAAGAGCTTTCAGATCAAACTTTTCTTAAATAATTTGAAGTCAAGACTTCATACTTAAGGCATGACTTTATTTATCCGTTTCGATCATTCAAATGATTTCCTTGAAGAAAAAAATGGAAATTTTATATAATATCAGCCATTAATCGAATGAAAGATTCAAAAATAAATGCATAAAATATTTAAATTCTTTTGAATGATAAAGGATTCGAAGGATGGCAAGTGAGGGATATTACCATCCATTTGAATTAAAGTTTATTCTGTGCTTATCTTTGAGTTTTTCCAATTAAACATTGACTGAAAAAAAATTTCTCCGATTGCAAAACATTTCTTTTGGAGAACCATTTCAATAGTATTGATATGCAAATCAATGATAAAACTGCCATCAATTGCATGAGTTGTCTAACCGTTCAAATGTGACAATAATTCTGAACGTAATTCAAATCAGATTTTTCATTAAGAGATTTGAACGAAAGGTTAGAAGAAAAATAAATCTAATCAGAAGTGAGTCTAACGATGTTTGTCATCAAAAATGGAGTTTATTTGGGATTAAATCATATTATAGTTGACGTCAACATTAATTTATAGTTAGCCGACACAATTATTGCAATCACTTCACTCAAGTCGTGTCTCAACTTTCATATCGTAAGCTCTTTATTGCGTTTACGGTATTATTAAAGTAAACTTTGGGCTCATTTTTGACTCTCATTTCATTTCATTGTGTATTTTTTCAATTTACAGATCGACTCGTTATCATTGGAGCCAAACAATGTGGTCAGTTGTGTCTCCAAAGGAAAATCAGAGGTATGTATGCCTTCTCTTTCAATTCATTGATTTGATTTGATTCTCAAAATGATGATTAAATGTTTTGAATACCTTTCCTTTTGTTATCAATAGCTTTATGACTGCAGAAATCATATTCGAGTGATTCAACCCATAGGAAGTGATAGCAATAAGTTATATATTTGTGGTACTAATGCTCACAACCCTAAAGACTGGGTTATTAATGTAAGTATTAATGCTTTTCTCATATCTCTTTGCATTAACCGAATCGATATCAACGAAGCCATTCAGTGATAAATTGAAGTTTTTTTCGATTCATTCATAGTTTTAGATAAACTAAAGACGCGTTTATTCTATAATTTATTGACTTCTTTACAAATGATTTCTTATTATAAATTGTATTAATTTTAGGCAAATCTAACTCTATTATCACCTCACGAGTCGTTTCCTGGAATCGGCACCGGTATAGCTAAATGTCCGTTCGATCCGGACGACAACGCAACCGCTACGTGGGTCGGTTAGTATGACCACCATTCCATTTATTTGAACACAACCAGAATCAAACATCATTAAGATTTAGGCAAAGCTCACAAACATATACTTAAGACACGGCTCAGAATAAATGGACGCAAATGTTTTTGTTGAAACTCTCTATGCTTTCACTTTTTCACTGAATATTTCACAGTTTTTTAAGCTTTTAAGTTAATAAATAGATTTAAATAAATGTCTTGACTTCTAAACAGTTTGATTGCCTAAAACGCCATCAAATTTAAGTGAAATGTCAGCAAATATTTACCATCGATTCACGAATGCATAAAATGTTTTAACAACTTTGAAAAACATTCAATTTTAGTATTCAACACATTTTCTAGTTTTTAAAAGGATAGCTAAGAAAGCGATCCGACAATTAACGGTTTGCTTAGGGATAGCATCCTTTCCTATCAATCAAAAGACCCTAACTTTTCACAAACCATAAAATATGCAAAACCTCCAAATATGACGACTCATATGCGATCCTTTCCTGATATAACTGATGACCAGTTGTGGTCTCAGTTTGAGAATAAGTTCAAAGCTCTTAAGATACTGAATAAGCCTTAAAGTAAAGTAAAGATCAGACAGAATGGCATCAAATTCTTGAAAAATGCTTTTTTCGATTTTTGAATGAACTGTAAATTGAAAGACAGACACAAACTATAGAGAACTCGGATTCCAAACCTTATATTCGCTAAGAATGCGATAGTTTTATAAATAATCGAAATATAGATGGACTCAAATTCTGTAGTTTTTTCTCGTCTCTCAACTCGTTTCACACAATCATTAGGAAAGTCGATAAAAGGCCAGAAACACATCGAATACTAATGTATTGCTTATTCGATGTACTCTTTCTTTGCAATACTTTGTTAACCATATCTTTGATGCTATTATAGTGAATAAGTTTTTGCCATAAATTCGTTCAACTCATGGAATAAATTTGATTTTTGACTGCAAAACCCACTTATCTTAGTATATAGATTCGGTTTTTCGGCCCTCCCTAACAAAAATCTCGGCCGGGAGGGCTATTGAGCTAATGTTTGCTATTATATCTGTTGGTTTGATAGAAAGAATTCCTCGATAGCTTTTTTATTCACGAGTTTGAAGAAATTGAATACCCGAACAAGTTTTGCGATAATTGCTTTTAATTTAAACGGTGTAAAGAAGACAAGTAAATGACTTAATTTCTAATAATTTTCTGCCTAAAGGTGTTGTCATCGTTTGAATAGTTTGAGTCAAATCCTTGTTTATTATTCAGTCGATTGAATCAATTTGGAGATAGAATTCATTACAAGTGATAAATAAATGCTATAAAAACCAGAATTAAGTTTGTGTTAAGATATTTGTGAGAACAGATTCCTTCAAATTTATCATTTAATACAAAGAAAGGACAGACCATATATTCTGTCACTCGATATATGAGATGTCAGTCCTCTGTTGAAAATATTCTTTTGACAAAATCTTTTCAATGCATTTATTTGATTGTGTTTGACATTTGCAGAACATGGAAATCCAGACGGTCTGCCCGGACTCTACAGTGGATCTGTTGCAGAGTTCACGAAAGCAGATACAGTTATTTTTAGGACAGATTTATATAATTTGACGACCGGTCAAAAAGTACAACCATTCAAACGGACCGTCAAATATGACTCCAAATGGCTCGACAGTCAGTCCTACAAATGATAACAAATTTCATTCATTTATTAATTGATGTCTTTTCTCATAATAGAACCCAATTTTGTCGGTTCCTTCGATATCGGAGACTACGTATACTTCTTCTTCAGGGAAAGCGCTGTCGAATATATCAATTGTGGCAAAAATATCTACTCCCGAGTCGCCCGCGTCTGCAAAGTAGGCGTTCAATCATTGCATTGAAATTATTTTCATTTTTCATTTTGAAAAATCATTTTTGATCTGAAAAACTAATTGAACTATCAATTGACTGATAGCGCGATACCGGCGGTAAAAACATTCTCAACAAGAATTGGGCCTCTTTTCTGAAGGCACGTCTCAACTGTTCGATTCCCGGAGAGTTTCCCTTTTATTTCAACGAAATTCGTAAGCAATTAATTGAAACCATTTTTCAAATGTGTTTCTAATCATTGAATTCAATGAATGAATGAATAAATAGAAAGCATTTATAAACATCCGGACGACAACCGAAAATTCTATGCAGTCTTTTCCACGTCAATGAATGGTCTGATCGGTTCAGCCATTTGTACCTTTGATCTCAACAAAATAGAAGAAGTCTTTTCGGGCAAATTCAAAGAGCAGTCCACTTCTTCCAGTGCTTGGCTACCGGTGCTGAGCAGCAAAGTTCCAGAGCCGCGTCCCGGCACTTGTGTCAATGACACACAAGTGTTACCCGACTCTGTGCTCAACTTTATTCGCGGCCACCCATTGATGGATTCAGCCGTAGCTCACGACAACGGAAAGCCTGTCTTTTATAAGCGAGACATTGTTTTCACGCGAATAGTCGTCGACAGACTAGAAGTCGATGGCATTGAATATAATGTATATTTTGCGGGAACTAACACAGGGATGGTTTACAAAGTGGTCGAATGGTACGACCGATCGGGAGAGGTCCACTCTAATCTGGTTGATGTATTCGAAGCTACAGTACCCGAACCGGTCAGGGCTATGGAAATTTCAGGGAAACATAAATCACTTTACGTCGCTTCTGATTCTGTGGTCCGACAGTTCGATCTTCTCATGTGTAGAGCCAGACATGAGAACTGTGTTCGTTGTCTTCAAGACCCATACTGTGGTTGGGAAAGGGATCACTCAGAGTGTAAACCATATGTCATCGGGTAATGCATTTATATTTGGGTTTTGAAAACAATAATTATTTGAATGTGTTTTGTCTTAAGCCTAATGCAAGACATAACGAACGCCACTCCAGGCATATGTGACAACAGTATTAAACAAAAGCAAATCAAAGCCAATTGGGGGCAAAGTATACACCTTCCCTGTCCGATCCATATACCAGACATTGAAAGTATTATCACAAGTGAGGGACCAATTAAATGGTTTTATTATCGAAGTGAGAGGTCGAGTGGTTATGAAGTATTCCCGCGAAGGGATAAGTTTGTTCACACTTCAGATCACGGACTCGTCATTCTTGGCATAAGTGATCGCGAAAATGGTCGCTACGAATGCAAGTTAGGCACTAATACTCTTTACTCCTACACCATAACAGTCGACGCAAGTGAGTAGTCATTGAAAGCCTCTTTCAGTTGAATTGATTTACATTTTTATCAAATAATTAACAAAATGATTGTGTAATCAACAGAGACGTGTAACGCTCCCACAGAAGCGGAGTATCGTAAGATCTACTCTGACTGGTGTCATGAGTTTGAGAAGTATAAACAGGCGATGAAGGCCTGGCAGGTCAAACAAGCAGTAAGTCAGCGCCCATTTATCTGATTGATTCAAAATCTAAACTATTAACTCTTTACAAAGAAATGCCAAACAAGTCATCCGAATGAAGTGTCGAATTCAAGTCCAGTCTCGTGAGCACTGGTGGCCAACAATAGTTAACTGAATGGAAGTCTGTTTTTCCTGAAACTTGTGCTCAAATCTGGTCATAACTCATACATCAGTTCTCGATGTTTAATTGGTTTTTTTGAATGAAATTTTATTTGAAAAATGCTGTGATATATACGAAATGTTCGTTCAAAGACTCGACCCCTCAATAGACTCAAAGAGACTGTGCTTTTGTATAATAATAACCAAAGAATAGCTAAATATTTGACTGTTTTTAGCGAAAGGCAATACTTGTATTGATTTTGATGTCAAACCGATTTCCGACGAAAGACACTAATTATTATAGAATTGTGTTATTTGTGAATATTGTGTATAATATGAGCCAATCCTTCAAATGTTTCCCATTATATCAAAGACTTTTAAACAATTTTAATGTGAAATCCAATGTTTGGATCGTTTGGAAAACTGCTCGACAATTGCAAATCGAGATCAAAGTTTTCAACAATTCATTCATCAAATCATTCAAAGAGTGCCATCACTTCTGCCATCACTTCTTCACTATTCAATCGCAAATCAATTGAATGTTGATATCAATTAACGGAATAACGACAACAGTATTAACAAATAATTAATAATTTTGTCGAAACCAGACTTCGATCGCATTTATTATCTGATATGCAATCAAACGAAAAGCAAATGAGAAGCAAAAGAGATGCCAAACAATCATCAAAAGCGAAAACGAAAATATCTTTTATCTCTCCTTAACTGTGATTTACATAAAATATCTTTTTATTCCCAAAAGTCTAGTTCTCATCAATCGATTGGTGTTTAAGTTATTAATTGATTCACAAAATTATTAATTGAATAACAAAACAACAAATCTTTTATTTATTGATAAAATACTTAACAAATAATAAAAAGCAAAACAGTTTCCAAACAAATATTGATTTCCTGCCAAATAGTGTACAGATTTTCTTACAATCACTGAATCTATTTGTGTTTTATGTAAAAAATAAATAAATTTAAATATTATATTAAATCAATGTTTTATTCAGTCATTTCTTTTCGGTTGCGAAACATTCAATAGTTTGCTTTATTCGAGGGATTCCTCTATTCGTGAACTAATAAATCAACAAATGTTGGGCTAATTTAAAGTCGGAATTCGTTAGTGAGTCCGCCCCTCAAACAGGAATATCGACTTAATTAAGATGTGATGATATTAACAGACATTTCAATCATATTTGTCGGCTCCTATCGATCCCGGATTCACTGACCGAACCGATTCTCTTCAATACGTTGTAGGGTTGAGAGTTGTGTGCAAACACGGGTTCTGACTGTGCGAAGAGGAGTCGAAAGATTGTAATTGTTTTGAGGAATTTTAATTTAACCGCTTTATCATGGTGATTTCATTCAAAAAAAACTGTTCATACAATTGATGGTAATTTTAATAACTTTGAGAATCAATTTTTAAAAAAATCTCATTTATTTGGATTTTAATAGAATTTAATTAAAAATAGAATACATTTAAGAGAAAAATGATTTCGAGTTTTAAACAAATAATTTAAAAGAATATGAAAATAGAAATATTTAATTAGTTTTTAGGGATTACATAATGTGTTCAGTCATTCCTTTTCGTGTTTTTCTTTTAAATTAGGGTAAAGTTCAGCGATATTTCCCTTAGAAGTGGTTCGACCGACGAATTCTAAACGCTTTTTTGAATTCTCTTCATTGAGTTTATTGGTCCAAATGCTGAGCAAAGATTGAGTTCCAGTCGAGGCCTCAAAAGGATTTGCTTTCAATTTTTTGGTCTCGGGTTCTATTGCTTTGCCATTTGGTGAGTCAGACATTTGGCTGATTTCACTGCGAGCCCAGTCGTTGAGCTCCTTCCAGGCCCACGAATTGTCGACAGATTTCGTACCATTCGCTGGTTTTTTAGGTGACTCCTCAATGCTTTCAGTAATTGGAGTTCGAAGAGAAGGTGCTGTCAAATGTTCCGATGGTTTTGAACGACATTCCAAAACACAGCTCAGAATCTGTTTGTGTTCGGGAGTCACACAATAAGAGCGGACGAAATACTCGACTTCATTCCATAGCATTCTATATAACTCTTCTCTTTTGGGTCCCTTCCCTTTGCAACCAATGGTAGGAACTGGAAGTGTAGTGCCTTTGCTCTCCATTCCCACCAAATGGTAGATCGATTTTTTACATTCGAGGACTTCCTCTTCGGTTAATAACTCTTTTGGCACTAAATTAAGGAAACTTTGAATTTGAATCTGAATATTGTAAAGAATTGTGTGTCCGATAACTGGCGGCCAATAAATGGTTTGTTTGGATAGAGATGTCTTCGCTTTTTCAATGGGGAACAACACATCTTTATTAGAGGTAGGAATCACACGACAGGCCACTAAACGGTTCTTTTTCATCATTTCTCCGAAATCATTGATCCGGTAATCTGTGACCCGACCGCCACTGCCTTCACTTATTGAGGGCGGGTCTTCGAGAATTGAACGACCGGTTCCTAATGTATGAATATATAGTTCCCCGCAATGACTGGACAGCATATGAGACATATATTTAGAGCCCTTCAGTCGCGGCATTTCCAACATAACAGTCCTTCCACTCAAAAGAAAGTTTGTGAGACAACTGGCCGGTCGACTATTCACATCGACCGATGTAAAGCGATGAGCAACTGTGCAATAGTGGAGTTCCACTGCATTAGTTCGAGGGGTACACCACTTTAGGCTAATAGTATCGTAAGAAAAACCTTCTCTTATTTGTTTGACACAAACGCCTTCAACAGAGACCGAACCCGACTTAAATGATTCGGTGTGTGATTGCGACGAATGGACGATCTCTACGTCATAGTTGGCCGAAGAGCTCGCGTTCTGTTCCTCTTTCATAGGAATACCAGTGACTGTAGTCGAGGCCAAATCGAAATGATTTAAAACCAAATACGAGAGCTTTGCAGCTAAAAAACGGCCCGATTTGACGGAATGTACTTCAGAAGTGATAGAACCACTCAATGGATGTTTTGGTATTTCCATTATTTTTGAAGTCATGGTCTGGTCTTCGATGGGAAACGTATTAATGAAAACGAGTTCACAAAAATCAATTGCCATTAAACCACAGCTTTTATCCATTTGTTTCTGATTTGCAATCAATTCGTTTCGTTCGACAATCAATTGTTTGACCGAATCCTCCAATGATTTGATGTGAGAGTCGTTTCTGAACGAAGAAATGCAAACAATTCTTCCCTTATTTAATGGTAGTGTTTGAGGCTCTTTGGAACGGGTGGTCTGTAATTCTGTCGGCTCTGAAAGCGCTTCAATCGCTTTATGAAAGCCATTTATGATTTCACTCCTTTCCGACGGCTTATACTGTTTGACCTTCAAGTGTGCGATTGAACTGCATTTGGCCAACCATTCCATACAGTTTTCAAGACTCTGAACTTCACTCTTCCAATCGTTGACATCATTGGCCGATTCATTACCACAAACGACGAATCGGATGAGTCTCTCGCCTTCGGGAAAGATGTCCCAAACTATACGACAATATTCTGCGATCGCTTCAACAGAACAGGTCCACAAAGATTTGTTGATCGGACACAACGGGATTATTCCCGACGGCTGACGGGATTTGTTTATTACATCGAATTCAAAGGTTTGCTCACAACTGGTCTCTAAGAAGTAATTGCTTTCATCTAATATTATGACTGTTTTATAACTAATCGGAAGAGTCATCACAACTGATAACCGATTAAATCAAATCAAATGACAACAGATTTGAATGAAAGACAAAAACAATGTTTAGTTTTATTCATAATTTACGTCAAAATCAATATTGAATTCGTTGTCAACCAATAGATTGCACTAAAAGTCGAGCAAAAAATTTGGACAAAAATCTAAAAAATTTCTTATTTTCCAAAAGATTATTGATTTTTCATTTTGAAAGCTATAATCAATTAATAACTTCAATATTTCAAACTCTAATGTTTTATATCATTAATAAGTCAAACTTAAAGCCAATGAAATGAATGAACTTGAGCTCAATCCTACAAAATTCTACACAATTGTCTGCTTTTCAGAATTCAAGTATAGTTTGTACTTGGTTATATTAGTTTGAATTCAGTTTTTATCTGATTCCTAGCTTCGAGAGCTATACTGTTGAGTCGAGGTCATAGTATGACGAATACTCTGGATATGTGTTGGATGTACGGCTCGGAGCTGTACTTCACAAACATTTCTTTCAATTCTTCTATAATATATAGAATCCATAATAAACCCATTTTTGACTTTTTATTCTATAATAGTTTGTCTTCGAGAAGATTTTTACATTTGAGTTCATTTTTTATATTCTGGTTGAAATGATAAAATTAAGTGCCTTGATAAATTGAATTTTTTCAAATCCAGTGAATAAATAGGAACAAAGAGAGTATTCTTTTATTCGCTGCAATCTATCCATGAAATCAGAACCAGATTTAAGTTGAATTTAAAGCCACAAATTTGTGAGCACTGAATGTTTGATTAGTGGAATCCACCCCATAATTAATTGATGTCATTCTGAGTCCTATTCTGGCTTTTGTCTGAATTTTATTCCTCTTTTACGCTGTTTTTATGGGCCAACGATTCGGTTCATATAAATTGTCTTTCAGTCAAATCCGGTGCCGATAAACTCTAAGCTCTCCAAAAGATTCTTAAAAGTCTTAAACATTTCACTCCATCTTCAAAATCGAAACTCAGATAAGGGACTGACTTTGGTTTTGATTCTCATATTGATTGATAGCTATCTTATTAATCGATTGCATCGAATATCAAAATGTTTTTGATGGCTGTGTTTCGCTTCTCTTCTCTTTAATATTCACTTTAATAAAGTGAAGAAATTTTTTATTTCGTCGAATCTATTAATAGTTTCAAAGAAATTCAGTCCTTTCTGTAATTCAAGTGATTGTCGACTAAGGCTTCACATATTTAGGTCTCTTTTGTTCGCTAAGTTTTCTTAACTCATATAAAGGTCTCAATTCTATACCTTTTATACGCTTAACGTTACTCTAAATGTGAGACTTTTATTACTTTTTCTCCAAATTAGACCCAAAAGTGAAGTATTTTCACCAAAAGTATAAGAAATCAGTAAAATTAGAATCGAGGCAATTTTTAGGCAATATAATAATTTAAATTAATTTACTCAATCGATTAAGAATGAAAAGGTTTTGTGTTTTGGTATTCATTCTGTTTCTCAATTTATGGATTCTGTTAATTAAATGAAACAATTGAATGGCTTTTTATCTCTGATTCTACGATAAACAGTAGGAATCAAACAATTCTTACAATTAGGATCATTGGAAACCCCCTCTGAAGAATCTATATTAGGAGTGACTTACAAGTGGTATGACTCTTGTCATGACTTCTTAAGGCAACCTTCAAATGTTAATTAATGAGTGTTTGACACGAAATAAACGGCAATAAATAGAGAATTTTCCATCAATTTCATGGTTATTGACAACAACTCATATCCAAACACAAGAACAGAATTTGAAGTAAAAGCCAATAAATTTGTATAAAAGTTTGGAATTAAGTAACAATTTTTGATTAAATTGAAAACAGAAAAGAAAGTGTTTTTAAAAATTCCTCAAAATATAGTTTATTTATAGGATTTTAGTATATTTCTAGTCAATTATCATTAAATGAACTCTAGTTTTACTATATATATATTATATTATAGCAAATAGACCAAGTACTCTCAAACTTTTTGAGAGAATAACAAGATTTGAAAAATAATGCATTTTTAGGAAGAAATCGATCCAAAGTTATTATTGCGACAAATACGCTATCATTAGTATCTTCAATGACAAAACTGACCCTGATTGTATATACTGATCCTCAATCTGATCCTTTACTTGATAAAAGGAACAATTCAAATCATTTAAATATAAGTCTACTTTCAAATTCAATTCTGTCCTCATAGGGTTTGAAGAGATTATCTGTGATAAAGTGCTCAAAGAATACCATGGCTCAGATACTTCAAATTCTGACAAATATCTTGATAATTTAAATCTTAATTAGGTGATCATATCTAAGATTAGAACTTTCAAAAAGTTTGAGTTTATCTTCAAATTAAATGAAATTAAATTCATTTCATTTGAAGCGAAATTGTGTTCAAAATAATGAATTTTTACGAAATATTCAGAATTTAAATAATCGATAAATTTTTATTTGAAAATAAGTTTTGAGCTAAAGATCATTAAAAGTTGTGCGCATTTTATAGGCATATATTAGAGAAAAATTAAACTATTTTTCTTAACTTTGATCATTAGGTTTGTCACGAAATCGACTAAAAATTTAATATTTATCTTCAATTCATTGGACGTCATATTCTTATTTTGCTTTTGAATAGTCTTCACAAGAAATCTAAGTTTTATTCATCGATTAGTTGTTTGGTAGTCAAGTAATGCAACACCAAATGGAGGCCCGAAAGACATTTAACAGTCCAACAGCTAATCCGGCCAGCTATGAGAATGGGCCCAAGATCACTTACGACTTCTACTTCAAAATATTCGGGTATTAATCCCATGGAGAACATCACAAAAATTTCAATTATGTAAATGATATCATAAATATCTCTTTTGTAGTCTTATATCGACAGGACTTGACTTCGGACAAAGATATGGTCCCATAAAACAGGACAGGACTTCAGCGAATTTGAAACGACTTTACTGTCAACTGATTTGTGCCATTTTATGGTTCTTCGCCATCAGATCATTTGTTTTGATGTTTATCGGCGATCGTGAGATTCAGTTAATGTTAGGCGACATCTCTGGCTTTTGGAACGATTATCGGATGTATTATTTGATGCCAACCTTTTATTACGCTCTTCAGAGCGCTATCACCGCAACCATATTCGTCAGGAATGAACAGGAAGTATGGCTTAACACCACTGCACTTATCATAAATAAACTTAATAAATGTTATCAGAGTCTTAATATTCTGTTCGTGTCTTTGTTTGTCCTTTTGTGCAGTTGGCCTGGTTGGTCCCCTTTGTCTCTGTCAAACAGCTTCAGAGTAATAACGCCCGAACCGCAAAATACGACACTAACTCTCACGAGAAAAGAACCAAGGTTACAATCGTAATCAATAATCTCATTGTGATAGCATCGACGGGTCTGATCGGCGCTCTCTACGTGATGACTGCCTGGGAGAATATGGACACTTCATCATTCCAACTGTTTGTTCCCTGGATCGGTATTCAAACTCTATGGGTGTTCTATATGTCGGGAATCAATATGTTTACGATGACGTACTTCAATCTGATTTGCTTAATACTCAGCAATCGCTTCAAACAGGTCTGCAAAGATATCGAGGCTTTGGCCGAATCAGACCCGGGACCGATCGGCAGCAAAAACAATGCGCTGTCGACTCTTTACTACGAACACAATGAAATCTGTGAATTAGTGGATGAGTCCAACAACTTCTGGCAGTCATTTATATTTTTCAACTACATGTGTCACATCCCTTGCAACTGTTATGCACTCTATAACCTATTCTTTGCAGAATTCGACGATCTCTTAGCGATAGTGACCTGGACAGTATTTCTCCACACTCTTCTGTTTCTGGGGTTTGTGTCCCTCTCGGCTGCAGACGTGTCCGCAGAAGTAATTTTATTCAATGTTTTAAACTTTAACGACATTTATAATGATTTGTGTGTTAGGCTCACAGCCCATACACAGCACTTCACACACTATCTCTACTCCAACTGCCGATCGATTTGGAAGTCAATGTAATTCAAGAAATTATAATTTATTTGAGTTTTTTAAGAAAGAAAAATTGTTTCCTCAAAGATGTCGACTTTCCTGCATCGGGTTCGCGGGCCTACCATTGGTTACTCGTGTCTCGACCTCTTTGTCATAACTAATGCCAGTATTTCTAATGTAAGCCATCGTATTGTCATTGAAATCAAGTAATTTATTTGATTTATTGTATGCCACAGACTATAGCAGCCGTCGCCTCTTACTTCTTGATTGTGGCCGACTTCAGTCGATCGACTGCAGCGGCTAATGCGGCCGAGAAGAAAATAGAAGCGGCGCGGGCGGCACTTAATGCCTCGCTGGCCAACAACGCCGGCCCCACCACTGTTCCCGAATGATTTATTACCATTCGATTAAATTGATTTATTACTGATGTCTCACTTCGACTAACAATTAATGATACGATAAATACTGTCTATCCTTTCAGATAATGTCCGGATTGTCTAAAATTCAAATTTCTATTCGCTTTGAATATAAAGTTTATTTCACTTAAAATCTAAACGAGAATTGCATTCATTTTTCAATCAATTCTTCAAAATTAATAGTTTTGTATGGATTTCAAAACCAATTATAAGAATTTGTTTGAATAAAGTGTTGTTTTTGTCAATCGATCGCTTCTTTTAATGGAGACTTAATATCGATAAAAGTTTCGCAAAAGTATCAGATAATTGAAGAGAAGTGAAGACATGAAGACATCTGCGTTTAAGTTACGATTTGGAGATCTAGTCTTCGCTTAATTGAATCGCTTTTAATTTGAAATAAGAAAAAATACAAAAATAGTGTTTCGTGTCGTCTCTCAAGAGTAGATTCAATGAAGATTTTAAGCGTCACTGCATTTACTAAATATAAGATTAATTTAAGACAAATCCATTTGTTTGTGAATCACAAGACATGCAAAGACTAGAGAAAGACTCAATTTATTGGATCGTTTGGACGAACCCTTAATCGCTTCATTAAACCACTACTTATTGGACTCTTTGCTAACCGTTGGCTCGTCTTCTGTCTGTCTTTTCATCAAATATCGATCCATTTGTTTAAATTAACTCAATGTTTGTGGACATCATTAGACAGTGGATCGCAAAGACTACTCTCATACATATCTGACGACTATTTCTTTACAATTACTGAATATTTTTACTCTTTTGGGCAAAAAAGACATTTATACTGAAAACTGACAAAAGAAGAATTTATACAGTTTTGGATCAGTTTATACTTTACTCAGAATAGTATTTAATATATATTTGAGCCATAAATTCAATGTTAATAATAACTGAAATAAAATTATAATCTAATTATTAAATCAATTATCGATTCTTATAATTAACAGGTAATTGAAATTCACTTAAACTCTGTTTACAATAGTTTAGGTCTTCTCAAAGTGGGCACAGACTTTGGAAAAGACGGTGACAGAGACGGCACAGAGTTGTTCTTAATGTTTGACCCCAACGGACGGCGCAAACGATGACTGAAATCAATCGATGGATGGCTGACACGTATTTCGTCCAACAGATCCAATGGTCTGTTTTGGAGACAAGTTTTCGAACCTTTTTTCAAAATGAGATTCTCTTCGAATCTATTGGCGAACAAATCGTTTGTCTTATCCGTAGTTTTGATCGAATCGTTGCCATTAATTAAGGACTCAAACAAATTGAAAGAGAATCGGGTTTTTTGACAAATTTTCAGATTATGCGGTGTTTTCGGTGCTCGAAATGGTTTATCGAAATCATCGACTCTTTGTCTGCTATTTCTCATGGCTGGAGATCTGACGCATTCCTCGACATTTGACTCAATGTCTGGTTCGGCAATCATTTCCATCTTTGAGTCGAAGAACTTGGCTTTTGGTCTAACTTTAGGTCTGACAGACGGCTGAATATATGAATTGATTGTCGCGAAACCAATTGGTCTTATCTTTGGTCTGACCGACGGTTCTGAATTCAAATTCACTTTCGGCTCATTATTGGACTCAAGAAGTGAATCACTATTATGTCTGACTGTCGGGGAAACAAAAAGATTGTCCAGAAATTGCTTTTGATTTGCACTGAATTTGTTTGAATCCATTTTAATGTCAATTATTGGAGAAATCGATGAAATGGTTTTCAAATTGTATTTTCTGTGATTATTCACAGATTTCACGTGACTTTTGACTCAACTTTTGGTAAACTTTTGATTGGAGTTCAGTTCACTGAAGACGTGAATCACGTGACACACAATTCAAAGTCAGAGTTCAAACCATTGAAAACAATTGCGATTATCTCTCAAAAACATGTTTTCATCCGATTTGTGTCTTTCATTCATTTTAATCCTTATCACAACGTTTTAGACACGTTTTCCCAGAATTTAAGATCATTTATGGCAATCATGGGATCCATTCGTTGATCAAAAATAATATATTGAAATATTGAGTGAACTCTAAACCGATGGTTATTTTGAATGAGAAGTTTTGGCGCATAAACTGATGCATGACTTCACTCATTAGTATTTGCATTTTGGACTCACTTTTCAACATTTTTAATGAATAATAATTTAAATGAATTCAATTATGAAATCGCATTAATATATGAGTCGGAGCTTATTTGGTTGGGGTATTATATTTAGACTAGGTGAACTGTCACTAATGTCCTCTCAAAACGTTTTGAATGGTTCTAAAAATTTTATTGAATTTTTCAAATTTTTGTATTGTTTTCGATATAAATTCGGGTTTAAATCCACTTAAATTGAAGCAAACTTGAGCTTATCGTTCGAATGTTAGCGTTAATGCGATAACCTTGCTCAATATAATGCTCAAAACATCGGCCAATAAATTGTGTTTTGTCTTCTGAAGGGATTTATCCCTTAATTCTTGAATAGGTTTTGTATTTGATTCACAGAATTTCTATTCTGACCATTGAGAGATACAAGCTAATTTATCGCTAGTTTATCGCTATTTGATCTTGTGCTTTTTGGATATCCATTTGTTACAATAATATGGATGACTTTGAATCGAATAATTCTATTCTCGTATAAAATGTATAAAAAGCTGTAATTTTGAAAAATATTGATAAGAATTGACTGTCTGTGAGATATAAGGAGTGAATCGATGCGTAAAGAGCTATAAATAAGGTCGTAATGATTTGAGGATTAGGACAATCATATCTCTGATGACAGATATTTGAGTTGAGACTCACAGACACTAAAGTTTTTTCACAGAATTGTGTTTTTCCATAAAAAGAAGATATTTCCAAATGAAAGCAATTCTCTGTTGTATTCAATGTATTGAATGGCTTTTGAGAGAAATGAGAGAAATCGGAATTATTATTGTGTTTATAAATGTTAAGAGTCTTCATGAGTGACACATTTCAATGTTTCATTCCAAGGGTTGGCCCAAACGACACACAACTGTGTGTTCACTGAAGCGACTGCTGATAGACGAAAGTTTTCATTTGCGATCAAAAGATTAGATGACGACTAAAGGAATGTATGGCCTCTATATGTGCCGTATGTGTGATCAACGAGAAGGCAATGAATGAATTGTTAGTTTGAATGAATGCAAGATTTTTATTAGGTTTGGCTCACAAGTCGGTCCTAAATGATTCACAGCTGAAATGAGTGCTCAGCTCTCAACACATCCAATATTGCTCTTTGATATGATATTCGGTATCGGAAATGATCTCAACCGACTCATGAAACCATGACTTCCCTTCATTTATTAGATATAAGATAACAATACCTGAAGAGTGAAGTGCTCTGAAGATTAATAATGTTTCTCTAAATTAGCTTTTTTTAAGTTTTCACAAAATGTTCTCTAAATTAATGGTTTGATTAAATGGTTTCGTAAATAAAATAATATTTCATTCGAGATATGACTTAATTTACTCTATTATTAGACTAAAAGCATTTTATTAAAAATAAGACACTAATGAACAGAATTAACAGATTAGACTCAGATTAGAGCAACTCTTCCTCAAAATGATTAACTAATATATTAACCTTTTTCGCTGTAAAACGTATTTTTCAGCAAACAATTAGGTCTTTTAGTCAAATAAAATTAGTTTAAATTTTCTTTACTTTAAATAAATTGGAAGAAAGATATTTTGGAAGAAAAGGGATTTTCTTTATGAAAATCAGTTAAAAAGTCATTAATTTTCTCAAAACATTTTTAGGTATTTATGTTGAGTTTTACTCAAATTTAATTGAAGTCAAAATTGTGTGAAACAAAAGTTATGAAGTTGTAAATGAAATGTCAATTTGGTTAATGATTTCACTTTAATTGTTTACAGCAATTAATTTTGAAATTCAGTGATTTATTGAGCATTTAATTTGTCGATTCTTTTTATGATTCACTTCAGTGACACCACTCTTCTCGTTAATCACAGACGTGAGAGGAAGGGATAGCCTTAAACAGCACACAAAGATGTCCCTTAGCTGGAAATGTAGACGAAATGAGTGGAAAGGCCTTGGGGAAATTTCATGCGCTCAGCACTCAAATCAAAATTTTTGATAAATTTGCTGTAAATTTAGGAAAAATATTCGTTGCAGTTATTTGTATGAAATTTATGAAAACTACAGTTCAGTCGTCGTTTAAAAATACACTATCAATACATACCAATAGACAAACCTCTCGAGGGATTCGTTAGAATGGCTCGAATGCCAGCGCTTCCAAACCATACAAACAAATGTTTTCGAGCCATCATTTACTTCATCTCTTCTAATGATTTAGAATACAAATGCACAGAATTTTGGTCAAAATATTTGTGGATTTCTCTTCCAAACAGATGTTTGTATTTTTAGTGAATATTTCAGTTAATTATGAACTCAGTTAATGATTGCTCGATCAGAATAACCCCCGATTTAAACATTCTTTTGCCTAAAAAATTTTGGATTTTAGAGAATTTTATGATTAAATGAAAAATATTAGAATTGATTGCTTCCAACAAAACAGATGTCAATCTATTTGAAAAGGATTTTCATTTATAATTCTAAAGTTGAAAATATTTTGCCAATTAATTTGAATCTGAGTTTCAGGAAATCAGAGAATTATATGAAATAATTAAATGTTTGAGAAAAACATATAATAATGCGATAAAAATGATGTGAAGTAAGTCTAATCTATCAAATGTTTTTAATAACTGGATATGTGTTAAGCAGATAATATTGGCGTAGATTTAGTGAAATGAAATATATGTTGGCACAGGTTCTGATCAGTTGTTGCGTTGGAGACCACATGTTCCGCAACTTTCACTTCTATCTCATGGTTTGAACCTATTGTGGATTAGAGACGAACCGAATGAAAGAATATTATGGATATTAAGAGACATTTTTATGGAGACTATGAAAATACAATGGATGACCGCATCCAAGTGCACGCATTCCAGTGGCACTGTATGGTTGCTCACATTTGAGACATTCACCACTCATCAGGACTGAATGAATTAGTGTTGCCATACATTGTGTATACATTAAAAAGCTTTAGTCGTTTCTCGCAGTTAACTCGACTGTAATAACGATCGATTCGGTCGACACAAGTGAACAGCACTAAACCCATTCTTATGTCAGGAATAGAGTATAAGCGCTGTAACGCTATAAATGCTATAAATTTTGTTATATTCGCCAATTCCTTATTTCTCTACTTTATATAATAAAACTTGTTTTAAGCTCGAAATCACTTTTCTTGAAATGTTATTAACAATTTCTAACAATTTTTTGTTCAAACTTCAAATAAATTGGAGAAAATGTGAATCGATTCAAATAATTACATTTTTTATTTCATAAATTTATATATAAAGCATTTGATTTCTGTCATTCTGTGCTCTCTCTCTCTCTCTCTCTCTCTCTCTCTCTCTCTCTCTCTCTCTCTCTCTCTCTCTCTCCGCCATTTAATTTTCAAACTTGAAGTCAAAACTTATTTTCAAAACTCATAACAAGAGCTAAAATGTGGACACAAAATAAAAATCGAAATTTTAGGATATGGTTGTGTCGGACAGAGAGTGAACTGCAGACGAAAATCGAAGGCATCGAACATATGTTATCTTCATTTCTTGTGCTGATTGTATGCCTCTTCAAATCCCTTATCTATCAGCGCTCATAAATAATCTTTTATCATTTGTACACTTTTTGGCGGCACTCGAGAATAGTTGACAATAAATTGTTTGGAATAAATAGTTGTCTAACGCTCTGATCTGTCCTTAAAACAATCATTTGAATCATGCAATTCATGGTCTGAAACATTATTTCCACTTTTGTTACTTCAAACAAATCATTAAAAATGAATTAATGTTTCGCTTATTATGTATTCGATACTATCTTTTGTAGACATTTATTAAATGTATTATCATTTAAATAATGTATTGGACATGAAGTCAACTTTGCTCTCATTCTTCAAAATAAGTTATATTTAGTTCATCTAAATTACTACCAAATGATAAACTGACCAAAACTTGAAAAATATTATTTATCGCACTTTCATTAATTGAAACGAAAAAATCATTTAATCGATCGCTTTTCCAAATCAGTAAACATTGTATGCGTTAAATATCAAACTTCACGAGTGATCGATAGCTTCCATTTGCCGTATGTTAGGGACAACCGACCGCTCACACAATCGATTCCAATACTCAACTAATACTCTATTCAACAGTATTGCTCTCATTTATAGTATAGTAAACATTATATTTTGTATTTTCCATAAATATATTACTAGTTTTGAATTCTTTGATCCTTTCAATCAATTTTTGATGACTTTTTGTCTTTGATTTATATAATTATTGAAAAACTTTTATCGGTTTCTAATAAGAAGTTGAGTTCAATTTCCTCTATTTCAATGAATGAGTACTTTCTGGTGAGTTATTTATTGCGTTGACTGTATTTTTCAAATTAAAGTTTACAAGAATTTGGGATATTTGAGTCAAATTTGTTTGCTTTAAGATTGAATTTTTTATTCGATTTTCGATTAGTTTAAAAAATTGGTGAAAACCTTGAGTTTGAGTCGAACTGAAACCAACAGTGAATCCAAGAGTGAATCCAAGAGTGAGTTTAAATGAAGCGATCGGTAGTTCTTGAATACGATCGACACAAATATTGAAAACTTTTTTCATCCGAACCCGTGTTTTATAAAACAGTAGAGAATCGGCTGAAAGGCATCAAAGCGTCAAATATTTTTCGTTGTTATTCGGCTCAATGAACATTCAGTATTAAAGGCAAAAATTGTGGATCTGCTCCAGGCAAGTGATCGAGTGAGAGCAAGGCTGAGCTCAATTTTCAAGTCCTCTTTGCCAATGTATCGCACATTCGCCGGCATTCATACGAATAGCGCTGTTTTTAGCTCTTGTAGTGCTCTGACTATAAAAATCTATTTTATTAAAGACTCGTAATATGTTTTTTCATTGCTTTTGTTACAGATTTGGACTTAAACCAAATAGAGCTCTATTTAATAACTTGAGTACAAATGGCTGCTAAATATCAGTTCCAACAAAAGGTCAGTTAAAACAATCGTTGCTTTTTATGGCTTATTGTTTATATAATTTATATTCTACTCTATATTTTCCTCTATTATTCTGAATAACTCCCAGAAAACAAACTCTTTTTTGAACTGATTTTTTTCACTCTTGATATTTTATTGGCTATAAATCAGATTTTTATTGCATAGCATTCAGTGGATTATCGCCTGACATAAGATATTCATAAAAACAAAATGTTTTCTAAAGATATCCAATATTTCGGAATAAATTCAGAATTTTTTCTCTAATAAAAAATGTTTTGAACTTTGACTCAGAATTTCGAGAAAAACATTTTCCGAAACTAATTCAATAATATTATCGAAAATAAATGTTTTCCGTTTGGAGGCATTGAAGTAGACTTTAGAGGAGTGAGTGATAGCCACAGGAAATATAGCAATGAAAGTCTCGTCAGATTCTTCAATAATATTTGCGAAACATTTGAAATTGAAGTTTCGATAACATTTCAAAAATTAGAAATCATAATCAAAATCGTTTTGATTGCAATATATATATAGTTTAATAGCTTTCAGAGTCAATACATTTCGGGAAAATATTTCCTTTTTTAACGAATAAAATATCGATTGAAAGCAGAAATTCTGTCGATAAATAAGAGAACATAAAACACAACAAAAATAACAATTGCATTGGGAATGGATTCTAATGTGAAATCATAATAGAGTTGATCGAAACTAATCTTAAATTACTTTCTCTGTTGTTATTAATTGAAGTTTTATCACAATATTAAATAAATAATAGCCTTATAACGACTTTTCTGATCCATGAGTTGATTACACAAATCATATTCAGAATTAGTTTATTTCTATAAATAAATGATTGACTGTCGCAGACAGATATTAATATATCATCATAGTCATTTTTTACGATTTGGTAAAAACTAGAAACTCATTGGTTTATCTAGATTAAATATCTCTTCAATGAATGGGTTTTGTTGAGTTGGAAAAATCATTCATTTAGAAAGGGCTGGAAATTTCAAATAAATTCAATGAATGTTTCATTGAATTTGATTTATGAAAAGCTAATCAAAATAATGATCAATAACTGAGGTTTAGATCCAATTTATGTGTCCTCTAAGTCATTGAAATTTTTGGTCAAATAACGAGCAGAAAATGATTTTTTTTCTTCAAAGAATACTTTCATTATTTCGATTCCTTTTTAACGTTATATCAAAAGAGAAATATTTTGATTATTTTGATTACTTTCATTCAACCGTTGCTGACTCTCCCTTCTCTGGTGACTTTATATGATGTGTTGGCCTCCCCTGTCTGTGCTCTTCGATCTCTCCTCATTTGATCGTTAATCTGATGTGTGTTCTGATCTTTATGTGAAGCAATGCCTAAAAGATGAAAAGTTATCCGCCTATAACTAGCGACACATCATTTGGTGGTTGTACTGGTTGTAGAGCACATTTCAACATCCATACAATGCTTTTCCTTTCCTCTTGAGGATTATGGACCAAATGACAAATTATTGTTCGCCATCACTGACTGTTGATATTCTAGATGTGCTTCAGTCGGATGTCCTTAAGTTATTCTTTGCTGTTTGTTTGAACACTTTTAATAATCCTAAAGCTCTAGTCTTATGAGAAACGTTGCGAACAAATAATAAACAAATGCTTTTTTCTATGAAATATGGTTTATATACAAAATGAATAGTTTTTAAATCCCATAAAATTGCATATAATTTGCGTGGATTTTAGCGATTTTAAACTTATTTAGTGTTCATTGAAAAATGATTTACTGGATAATACGATACGATATGATGTGCTCTTTGGTGTGCTCTACAGTCACAATGAATGCATTACTTTCAATGAATAACTTTGAATGTATAAAAGCGGAGAATCATCTCATTTATAATCTTATTCTTATAATAAAAATGTTTTATGATTTGCTTTCATTCCTGATTGTTGAGAGCAAAGGCTTTGAGAATTGGGTTTCATCTAAACATGACTCACATGAATAACGCGAATAAGGCTCAGAATCAGTTGCAAGAGTGAAAGTGCAAGAATGCCAGAGTCTAACCAGTGATAAGTAGGCCGTATCGGACCATCATTTTTCTGAAGACTACAACCAGTGCAGCAAAAGTTAGCCGTTATGTGAGTTTTGATGCTCTCAATGCTCTCCAATGATAGCTGTAATATATATGGCTTTGTTGTGAATGCGGGCGAAGGCAGAGCTGTTGTCAAGAGTGTGACGACACACGAATTCAGTTTTGCACTCAACTAAGTAGGAGACCGATTGATGACTGCGATGCCTGAGCTCGTGTGGATGGCCTCACATTCTGCATCAGTGCACGACTCAACCACTCTCTATGTCGAACCCTCTTTCTCCAGACTTTCTCCATCTCTTAGTGCAGTTCTGTTTGGTTTATGGCACAAATAGCAGACACAATACACACAAACTGTTCTCATATTATTACTATTGATATTTCAAAACGAATCACTTCTTCACAGCAAATGTGCTGCTCCTCTGCTCCTCCACACAAGTATTAAATCTCTCTCTACTCGCAAAATGATCATCAAATTTACGTAAACGAATGCATCTTCTTATCGAAATGTTGTACTTCTTCTAAGCAGTTGTCAGTGCACTGAATTGGCTGTATGTGTGCTATGCTATGTATGCACTGCAAACATGTGGCCATTAGTGTATTATTCGTTATCTAAAGCCAAAAGATTGTGAGAATAACTAAACGCATATAACGACTCTGAAATGGCCTACGAATAGCCTTTTCTTGCAATTTAATATAATATCTCTGTTATTAAGGCTTAGACCCAACGCTTCATTCCTTTTGCTTAGCCTTCCTTTTAGCCAAAGCGCAGTCATTTATGGACTTATTTATGGATTCGTTTTTAATTAACACTAAATCTTATATTAAAATTTTGGTGCAAATTATGATTTAGTTTTTCAAGCAATAAGTCAGAAGAAAACTGAAAATTAGTTCTTCAAAGCCTAACAACTAATAAATTGGGACTTTTGAGAAATGAGTTCATAAAAAAATCTATTGTGAACTTCAAGTGAATGGCTTTGAAGCGAGAGTTTAAAGTCGAGTCGAGTTATTAGACTTTTCTGTAATTATTTTATTCTTTCATTTTTTAGACTTTTATTTATTTGATTAAAATAATTGAATTTATTTGCAATTTTTATTTGGAAACTATTCTAGGAATTAAATTAAACGAAAATTCAATTTTGAAAATTTTGCAGATTTGGTGATGAAAGGCAAAAATGAATTGTCGGAAAATAGTTGAAAAGTCATTGCGGGCTAAGCCATGCGCACAGTGCTATCAAAGCCGATATAAGGCCAGTAGTTATTAGATCGAAGAACAGTTCGCCTGAAGAGAGCACATGTGGTGATCGTTTGGCAGTGCATTCAGTCAGACATGAAATCCCAAGTTATATGTCTTTACGTTCGTTACTGTTTTGGAGAGTTTACGACTAATGTTTAGACTTACAAATTGCATAAAACTAGTGATAGTTATACTAATGGTATGATCACTGATGGCACTCGTCGTTAGCCTCACATAACTGTTGCCAATGATGTCAATAACTGAACTGGTGGTCAAGACTTCGATAGTTGTGTCGCAACTTAAATGAACTCAGAATAACAACGCGTAGACAAAGATACCGATCGGTAGGAAAAAGGACCAGCGGAATATGCTGTCTCTTCTGTTCTGTTATTTACTGTTGGTCTGCATTAGAGGTGAGTTATTAATTTGATTTATGGGACTACACTCTGCCATAGTTTGCATTAAACCATTAATTTTATAAATGGTATGATTGGGCACACGATTGCAGATTATGGCAAACTTAAACTGATGTCAGCTCATGGCTCACAAGCCATCATCATCTCTAAGGCAATAACAAGTTCTAAATGACATAAAGATAGAGTGGGGGAGAGCCTTAGCTAAAGACAAATTTACTTCTCTGACATTTGCCATAATTAAAATTCCTGTCATTGTTTTGTTGAGAGTCTGTCTTATATTTTCAAATTCGCAAATCGATTATTAGAGAAATTTTATTACTTTTATTGTGTGAAACACAAGTCTATGCAGTTATACAATGAAGACTAAGTGAATGTTAGGCATCTCCTCTATCATTGAGTGCAATAATAAACGCAAAGTTGGCAAAAGTCAATATAACTGCACCTGAAATGGCACTTTCCAGCACAATATGCATTGAATGGTGCAAATATGCCACCACTTTATATTGGATTTGCATTCGAGCACAGATGACATGCGACCGACTGCTGCAGATCTGAAATGCAGCGAATATTTATAGAAAATTATGCAAATGTTGGAAATGTTGTGTTATTGGAAAATATAAAAAGAAAACCATTTAGTCTTTCGCTAAACGATTCAATAATATTCGCTACTATTCATAATCAAAATATGCATTGCATTGCTTTGCAGTCTTTCCTCTCTTTTCTCTTTCTATCGCCTTTAAAAGTCTACACTCATGTCATCCAAACACGTCCTGCTCTTCACCGAAACCGATAATTTATAACTGATAACACTTGACGCACGTCATGGACCCAATCCGTCCTTCGTATTATCAAAGTGTCTGAAAAATGCTTTTGATATCTATTTGAGGCATAAGAGTATAATTTGAAAAATAATATATATATATATTTCTATTTCTATCGAATCAATAAATAGTAAAAATAAGAAATTTCAGTAACGGTTAAAGGAATCAGAGCTCCAGATATAGAGCATATTCTGCACTTTGAGAGACAATAGCTCTGTAAATGTGGATCTGTCGAAGACTAGGTAATGGAGAAGATCTATATTCTATTTGTTGGTCAGAAAAACGCTGAATTAGGACAATGTTATACACCGAACGACTCAATAAAGTGTACTAAACGTCTGATTTTGTTTGTTTTGTTTCTCAGTTTTTTATATACAAGCGATGAATGTCAATGAAAAAAATGTCATATATTTAGTGTATAGTATTTTAAGCTAAAACACATTTATCACAACAGTCAGGACATCAGTTAGTAATTGTTACACAAAGCGTGTCTTTGTTTGCTCAGCATTTTCTGGTTGTGCAGAGATAGTCAACTCGTAATATTTGCCACTCTTTGCACCAAAAAATAAGAAAAACAGTAGAGTTTGTCGTCTAATAATAAAAGTGAGAATAAATACTAAAATGGAATGCAATGGAAGTGAAGACGTGAAATGTCACCACTGAGAGACTCAATAGATAATCATTGATGGGGTGGGAGTTCCCCGAATGTGACACGAATTGAAATTAGTTTTCCGACGACTTTCGCTTTCGATTTAATTTTTTGAAACAGACTTTCTTTTTATTGTCTCAAAAACAGAATAAAATTCAATGAAAGAAAAGGCATTAGAATAGAGAGTGAACTCAATTGAAGTCAAGTCTGTTCTCTACACAAATGTTTCAATTATGAGAAATAATATTTTGCGAACAAATATTAATAATAGAGTAATAATCTGATGAGAATTTCCTCAATGCGTACAACAGTTGCAAAAGTGATTCAATATTATGAATATAATGTAATTCATGTTCTCTTTGGGTCTATGACCAGAGCTTATGACTGCTATAACACAAGAGATACCATTTCCATAAAGTTTATCAGTTAATCAGCAAAAGGTCGTAATAGAGAGCAGACAAAGCTTGGAGTCACGCATCAGAGCATTTCAATGAGTATATCGACGGTATCACAACACATGTGAGTCTATGTGACTCTCCAGGTCTGTTACTCTAGCCTCTCCATTGTTCTCAGATTCATTGAAAAGCCTTCCCTTCCCTTCTTCTCGTAAATTAATTAGAATAAAGCCTTCAGTAAAAACTTCAGATCACAACAAATGTAAGCCTTTGTTGATTACTTGGAAGCAATCGATTCTTTCAATTCTTTTGTATTGCTTTTTGCATAAAAACTTCAAAAAGACAATAATTTAAATCTTAATTAATGGTTGAGTTGCGCCGAAGTTGGGCTCAAATCCAATTTCAAAGAGTATTTTCTGATTCAAAACGACTTATTAGGGCTTAATATGAAAAAAGCATTGAAAATAGCGTTTATCTGACAATTGGATTCACGCGACTATTATTAATCAAAAGGAAAGGCATCTCATCTCTGAATCGCAATTTTATAGCTATTTTGTAGCAATGCTTTGAACTAACATTTGTTTTATCCGTTTTGATCAGTAGAAAAGTTTAGGAACCTATAAGGCTATAACAATGAATGAATGGGTGGGTGGGTATAGCAATGGGTATGACTTGTATTCCTCTAATGCTTTACATGTTTATTAGCCTAAAAGGCAAGCATAAGGTCCGACATTACCTTATATTCTGTTTTATTACATAAATGGTGGGTCTTTTGGGAACTGAACAGATCGTTATGCAAGTAGTTAGCAATAGAACATAGATGAAGCACAGGCTGAGCACAGGCACAATATAGCCTGGTTCAGAAGAAGCGCTGAGCAAATGCTATTAGAGCTCATGTGAATGGCATGAATGGGTGCACCAAACAATCATTCGTCCTCTTATCAAAAGCCTTTCATCTGTGCCTCGAGAGCACACTTCAAGTATATTTCAAGTTAATAGTAGTAGTGTTTGACGTACGCACTATTGGTCTCTCACTAATCCTAAGATGAACGGCATCTCATAGACAATCCAATCCTTGTCTGTGGTATGGCTTCACATCATAGCTCACTCTCTCTCTCTCTTTCCTCTGCCCTTTTTATTGGGGATTATAAGATGAAGAGCTGCTTCACTAATGCTAAAGATGTTAGGATGAGATGACTTGTCCCATGGGATGCTTTAGGCCAACATATATGGATGCTGTGCCTCACAATTAATCACGTGTCAAATTCCTCAATCATTTCGATATAACATAATTCTTATTACTCTTCACAGAAAACGTTTCTCTGTCTCACGAGTCAACCGATGGCTTCAAATCCTCTCATTTTAATTATACGGCAAACGATAGACTCATATACTCATTGGCCCAACAACTAGGAAAAGAAAAGTTACGCTATTACTCAAATGACACCGGCATTACCATCGACTGTCCTCTCAAAGGTCTGCAATTAGCAATTGAAACATAAGTTTTTATTTCCAATATTTTTACCGAAAGTGTAATCGTTTTTAACTATTTTCGAGTAAATAAAGAAATATTGAATTTTTTTATTCGATAAGTTATCAAAAATTGATTATTTTCTGAGTTCTTAATATCGACGGCTTTTCAATGCATTTAAAGGCTTTTTAGTCAAAATGAAAAAAATTGATGAAAACAGTCTTTTGACAGAAAAGTTGACTAAAGAATAGACTCATTTTGTACTCAGTCTTATGGCAACGACAGAACTTCAAACACTTGACTTGAATGACATCTATTAAAACCTACGGATATTCCGAATTCATGTGGAAAAAGTCAATTATAAACTTTAAAAGTACTTTATTTTCTTGCAGTTCGAGTGCTTTGACTACAGAATAGAAGAGAGAATTGAATTGAAATCTATTAATAAGTGAAGTTTTGAATAGAAAATAATTTATGACTTTTAATTGAAAGCAAAATTGATTGTGATTGGGGTCATACAAATTCATTGGACTCTACGACTATTATGGGGTCGGTTATGACGGTTCGGATAATTAATTTAGTGGTAGTACTCATATTTGCAAAAGTTAATTGCTTTGGATTGCAATTCTCTTTTTGTCATTTATAGCCAACTATTCATTCATTTTGTTTAATATTTGATAACTCATTCTGTTCTCTATGTTTGCCAATAATTTAGTGGATCAGGTAATGGAAAGGGAAATAATAGTCCATTTTATGAATTAATTTCAAATTTATTATTCGAAAGAAATGAATAATTTATTTGCTTTAAAATCAGCGAAATATCAAAATGTTGTACGGAATGAATAGAAGAGTATTTGAACTCAAATAATATATTGATTCAAATAAAACCCATTTAACAAAACAAATATAAATAATAAGAATAAACCCATAAATATATTTCTTTCCATCTTTTTTTCGCACTCAAAAATTAGTCCAATATTTTTAGTAAAATATTTATTTTAAATTCTAATCTAATTGTAAATAACATTAAAATGAATGTAAAAGTGTCTGAATTATAGATAATTATGTGAAGAAAATGAATCCAAACTATTATTCTTTCAGCTATTCGTTAATAATTCAATTAAATAGCTTTTAGAGAGAATAACAATAATTCAAGTCTTGGAGTAAATTTCAAAACGTTATTAAATTAAATGATTGCAATAAATTCAGATTCAAAGACTCTGTTAGTCTTCAATTTATAGCTAACTATAATTTATAAAAGATTTGGACTGAATTCCAGCAACAATTCTCTCTTTTCCTTTTCTTATCATTGCCTCATCTCTTGTGGCAAAGAATGCGATGAACTGCAAGTCTGACCATTAAATTGAAGTTCTCTTATCTTCTTATAATAACTCTATTCTGAGTTCACTTATTTTCACTTTGGATTCATATTTTCCTCATCTTTCCAAAGCAAAGATATTTTAATAATGGGCTCATATTTGTGTATTATTTTATTTCTCACTCAAAAGATTTGCTCTCAAATACTGTTCAACAGATTTCTTCTTTTATTCTCTATTTTCGTAACGAAATTAAAATGAGTTTCAATTTTATTGCATCCAAATTAACGCAACAAATCAAATGGGATTTCAATACAATAAAACTCTATTCAAATTCAAATTTAAGCCGAGTTTTAATTTGAAAAGAGGTTTAACTGAAGAATAGTTGTCGTAATTCTTCTCAAATGAATTAAATTTCTAATTTCGAGTTTCAATTTTCAAGCGAAACATTTTTAGCATAAAATTTGATTAATGAGAATGTATTCAGTCTTTGACAACACATAATTTAATTATTTGTTTGATCTTTCACTAGGTGACTTTGATCAAATACAATGGATGATTATTGGCAAGTTCAAAAAAGGCTCTTCACTTTGTTTCTATTGAACATTAATTGTTTCAGAACCGTATGCTTTGAAAACCAATTCTCTGTTTGGAAGAGTTGTGGAACCAATTCATGACTTATTAGAGCCGTTGGCCAACGGATCGCTCGTAATTAAGCCGTTCCCTCCATCAGCCTATCGTCAAGACGTCCACAGCATTACGACATATTGTTTGGCCACAAATAGTATCGGGACTATGATCAGTACTCCGCAGAGATTGAGGGCCGGTATGTGTTTCACTTTTATTGATAATGACATAAAAAATGAGAGATTTTATTAAAGTGAGAGTAGTTTTAATGATTGGATTCAAGTTTGCAATTAAGCGAATGTCTTATAATTTTGATGAATTGCTGACTCAAGTCTTGCGTCGTTAACTAAAGACGAATCAAATGCCGACTGTTTTAAGCTTTAGTTAGAGTCAGTGGTTGAGGCGATGGTTGTGCTCAGGCCTCCATTCGCATCGTCTTATCTAACCGACCGAAAACATAGAGCAGACGATGCGTTAAGAGAAAAATATCACTAATGATCACATCCACGAAGTGAAAGATGTTTATCTGTGCGGCCCATCACTAAAAAGTGAAACACAAACTATTATACACATTGTATGTACAGTTGGTTTGGTTGAGTGGACACACATACAGATCCTGTATAGCCCTTAACTATTCACTTCAAACAATCAAATAAATGGTAGAATATTTGAACCAAAATTTTAATTATTATTTCAATGACTTTCAAAAAACAACTCAAAAATTCCACTCATTTTATGACTTTTAAAAGCATTTCGCAGTTATTCTCAAAGATTTGCTCCCATTGTGAACAAAAATGAAGAATTTATATCACTTTTGTTCCTCCAGAGTAAACAGTATTTGGGAACAGATGTTACACTACTTTCCATTAAATGATAGCAAAACGAAATTATTATTTGGTGTCACCTTTTCATCATTTCATAGACTTACAGTCTGCTCCTCTGCTCCAATCGATATGAGTGTTTGGATCAATAAAAATGATATGAAATGATTAACTCTTTTTAATTTGAATTAATTATATACTTATTATAAGGTTTACCGATATTTTACAAGTTTTTTATGCGTCAAAAAGTGTTACATTTTTGTGACTATCGCTCACATTATTTACAGAAAAGACTTCGTTTTAAATGAAAAAAATTGATTTTTATTTTGGGTTTTATCTCATATTCTGTGAATTTTTCATACAATCACTTAATGCCAGGAGAAAACAAAAGCCAAGTAAAGGTTGTGGCGCTCAACAAGATTTGATATGATGTACACCACTATAACTCCCGACGCTTTTCATTTGCCTTTCAATTGAATTTTCAGAGTTTGAAGTATTCATGATTTGCATAATAACGAGACATTCCTAATAAGAGCGAAAAGCATTGAACGTCGACTACTGTCAACCGCATACTCCGATGCAATGAGTTAAAGCACTGTTAGAGCACTGGTATGATTGTGTTATTCTGTGTGAAAGTTATGCATTTTATGAAACATTGAGTGAAGAACTGAGAATACGAAGAATAGACTTATTATTGCGCTCTACTTATAAACAAAGTTATGTTTTAGTTATCCAACAAAACTTGGGGCACAAGTCTATCTGATCCTCTCTGTTCTTTTTAATTGTGTTGGAATGAGCTTAGGTTAAGCCATATTATAACCTCGAAAACATTTAACATTCATTAAATCTGTTCGACTCTTCAGAGGCTGATCTCGACATCAGATAAAGAAAATGTTTGATAGAGTTGTAAATTAAAGCGTTATTACAAAAGAGAGACAACAAAAGCAAACCCAGGATATGAGGCAATGATGTGCTCCGAATGTCTAACAATGATATATTCAATTGGAGGCCTGAGTTGTACGAAATAAATGCGGTTCACTCTATGATTTGCACACATATACACAAACTGAACACAGACTGAATGCAATAGAAATACACATTCAAACAACACAACACTTTATTCCCAGAGCCATACAATCTATATATTTATGTTCCTTCAAAAGAAGGCTCTCTAAAAGCCTCTTCCAAAATAAGTTCAGAAGAAACACACCATTCAAACAATGATCAAAACAAAGAGAAACCAATTGTAACGATGCAACCGAACCCTCTTTGCCAGTATTCTGCATCAACACTACCAGTACTAGCAATAAGTGATGGCCAGCAGCTCGAGTTCACATCTCTGAACGAACATCATTAAAAAAATGAATTTTTCTAATCTTAATCACCAAGTATAGTAAAAAAAGGCAACAAAAAATCATAATATGGTTAAACTTAGTGTAAATTAATTAATTTTGTCTCAATTTGTCCAAATTGTTTGAACTGCTGTTACACTTGTAATGAGTAATCAGCTTTTGGAAAGAGTCGAGTAATGATGAAATATTAGTCAGATCATCAAAAGTTTATCAAATTTTGTTTTTACTTATATTTGGAATTGACTTTTCTCTGGTTTGGTATTGAACATTGAGTTTTAGGTAGATCTCAGGCTCTTCCAAACAAACTCAATATTTTGTGATCAACACTATTAGCAGTTGAAAAGAGGTCACATTTATTTTTTGATGCTGAGGTACCGAACAGTTGAGGAAAGAATAAATTGAATTCCCATTCGAATGAATTGATTGAAACTAGCAATTTTTAGTTGTGTTTCAATGTTTGCCGAATACAGCCATACATACAATTTGTTGGCTTTTTTTCATTCAACTTAAGCCGTAATAAGTTGTAAATGACTTAACAGTCAATGGTTTGACGTCTTGACAACAAAATAATGATCGTTGATATCGAGTTACATGAGTTATAAAGCATAAGAATATTTGTCAGAATAATATGATATTTTGCCACCAGTTCTACACCAGTGCTACAATTCTTTGCTAATATGAATGGTCTGAGGGAGCGGTGAAAGAGCGGTATCGCATAAACTTCCACAAAATTTGATGCCTAACTATAAATCATAAATTGTATCTTTTTATTACTTTTTTGCTAATATTTTATTGCAATCCATAAATATTTATGTTGTTTAGTATTAGTGCCAAAACACTATCAAATAGTTTATTAAATTACAAGTTTTGCCTTTAATTCGCATTAAGTCGTCTCTCAATACTACGAGATATCTGTGTTTGACGAGTATGTGATCCGAGGCTCGACTGCAGTACTCCGATGTCATATCCCTGAATATATTAAGCCTTACGTGTCGGTTGTGTCTTGGATTATGAATTCAGAGTTCGAGATCGTTGGTCACGGTATGCACTCACCACTCATTACCCATAAAACTATTGCTTTTAAAAACGCATTTCTGTTCTGATTTATTTGTAATTAGTTTTTATGAAATTAGTCTCCGAATAGAAACTAATGATTGCTTTCAATGCTTTCCGACAAACATTAGGTGAAAAATATAGTGTCTTTCCGAGTGGCGAACTTCATGTCAGAGCTTTACCCGAGTCTTTCACTGGATATCGTTGTAAAATACGAAATCTGGTCAATAACCAAACAAAACTAAGCTCTAAGGGCTCTATCATAGTAACAGGTTTGTATTCTTTTCTATTCTGTGCAGTTTTGGTGCTTTTGACAGACCCTACTTGTGTTCAGTTGAGTTGAGTTTGAACTGAGATTAAGGGAATCACGTTTTGCAATAAGAATCGGAGCAAAAACACAATCGTTTAGTATTGTGTCGGCCATACAATCCCAAAGTCAGCCGAACAGCAAAACTGCATATTCTTTGGTTTTGTTGAACAGAATATTCTGTTCTGTTGTATACATATCTATACATATGCTTTAAACGGACGCACAGATCCATCAAATAGTATTACACCGCGAATAATAGATTGTCCATCAATTATGGTTGTGGAGGAAGGCACTGATTTGGTGGAGCTGCCATGTGCTGCACAGGCCAAACCAGCGCCAACATACAGGTTAGTCTGGTATTGTATAACATAGAAAAAGAGTAAAGTTTGCAATAATAAATCAATTAGACGTAAATGTCGGCACTGAAAGCACGAAACAAGAGTTTCATTTTAGTTGCCGTCAATTTCATAACGAAACCAGTAATCAAATGTCAGACAGGAATGAAATGAACACTATTTTAGTCCATTTGAGTCTAAAACCATTTTTACTGGTTTTAGTAATTTATTCTTCGCTCCAACTCTTCTTATTTACACAATAAAACATCGATTGCGAGCTCATTAACAAACAGACACACGAATTATAGCCCAGAGTTTTCATTCAAAGAGTTTCATTATTTTTCTAATTAGTTTGGAGTTTTGTAACCCTTTTCCCAATTAATAAATACCAACATTTGCACAGAAGAATCAAATTTAGACTAATTTAATGCAACATTCAATAGGATTTCAAAAAACAATATAAGACTAAAAGTTATGTTCAATACATTAGTGAATGTAATCTCTGCTCCAATCAAATGCTTTTTGTCTTAACAGTTGGTATAAAGTGAGTAAAACAGACGGAGCGTCGCATCCATTAGCCGGTCATCAAAGATATGAATACCGAAGCGGATCTCTAATTATACGAAATGTGCGCTCAATAGACGCTAATAAATACATTTGTGTCGCCACTAATAGTATCGGTGAAGCGAAATGTGAAACCGAAGTCATAACTTTCGCACCACTTCTTGTGAATATAGAACCTAAGAAATTAGTAGTGGAACTGCAGCAAAGGGCTGTAATCAACTGTTCACTGTATGGCTACCCTCTGAACAAAGTGATCTGGTTGCACAACGGCCATACCATTTCTCCAGACCACCACTCTTATGAGATGCAATTCTTTTCTGGCCAATCAATTCTCGTTATTAATGCTGTCGCGAACAGCGATCAGGGTTTGTATGAATCATATCCTAACATATTATTGACAAATAAATTATTGCTATGAGTTCTTAGACTTAGTTCCTAATAACCAATCGATAGCTTTGAAGTGCAATTAAATATTGATCCGAATTAATAAAATGTGGGGACAATTATCTGATTGTTTTTGCTTTTGGTCAGGCATTTGGCAGTGTTTGGCATTAAATTCCGGCGGAGACTCAGCTATAGATAGCACTCAATTAATTCTTGACGGTATTCACTGCAGACAATTGTATTTAAGGCTCATTATTGACCTTTTCTTCTTATGAGCGCACAGGCCTTCCGCCATACTTTATCGAAGTGTTTGACGATCAAAATGTTGGAATCAACGATAAAATATCACTGAAGTGTGTCGGAACAGGTCATCCAATTCCAATGATTACATGGTCTCTCGATGGCTCGCAACTCGACGCTAGGAAACGAGAAGCATATACTCTACACAAAGCACTGGTAGGCTTACATTTATTGATTTCATATGAGATTTACTTTCCCTTACAGTCAACTCCAGTATATTATCAAAGTTTATAATTATTTGTAATTATCTAATAGTGGGACGAATACATTGTCGACAGAAACAGAATCGTTAGTTATTTGAATATTACCCTGTCGTCCGTTTTTGACGGAGGAATATATGAATGTGTCGTCAAAAATAAAGCGGGAATCAGTCGACACTCCGCTAAAGTTAGGGTCAGTGGACTCACGAAAATCAGACAAATGCATAACAAGAACTTTACTGCAATGACTGATATAAGTCTGACCTGTCCTGTGGTGGGAAACGATCCTAAAATCATCGAATGGCACAAAGGTTTGATTTGGCGCTCAATCGCAGCAAAACTTTTTCTAACAAATTATTGATTCGTTATTTTATTTATTTTTTTCAACAAAATTCCGTTCAAATTGTGATAAATGTTTTGATAAAAACTCAAAAATCATTGGATTGATAGTAAACTGGAAAATAGGATACACTTTGAAATATGACCGCTCCTTACAAAAGTCATATCTAATTAAATAAACTATCGCTCAATTCCTAAGGATATTGAGTTAAAGTGCAATAAAAAAAATTTGACCGAAATTCTCAAATATTTCTTCCTATTATTGATCAGAGAAACTGCAATTCAGCTAAAACTAGTGCTCGAAAAAGAATTATAATATATTACCCCGAACAGTATTGTGAAATTTACCATAGGATAGGAAAGGGAGAGAGAGAGAGAGAGAGAGAGAGACCGCTCTAATGCAATGGTTTGGAATATTTATATTATTAAGTGATTTATTATTTGAAATATAGAATGCATTTCAAAACTTATTTTTGTTGCATTCAATTTCAGAGCGGATAAAGATTTCTAATTCTTTTCATTGAGATTTGAAATTCTCTTCAATAAGATTACAATTGAATCGACGAAAGCAAACATGACTTTTGAGTATATATTAAACAATTTAATGATTTTCTCTAAAAGTTTAAAAATTTGATTCCTTTTCATCGATAATTCATTCTTGATTCTTTTGAGTCGATTTTGTGTTGAATTGATGAATGAGAAGCTATAAAAAGTGATTGCAAACGAACATGAATTCTAATAATTTTTGATTGATTCTACTCTTTCACGTCCAAAAAAAAAGTTTAAAAAATATTTTTTGAAAGTAAAACCATTTATTATATATTGAGAAAAATAATAGTCTTTTCTAACGGCAGAGAAATTAAATGCAAAAAAATGAAATCATATAAAAGTTTTGGAAATATATGAAAAAGTGGTGCAAACGATGAAATGAAATATCAATAAGTTTTGATCAATTAGTAGAGATTAAGATGAATTGTTGGCTAAAAATATCTTTTCAATAGAAAACAAATCATCGAAACATAAATTTGAGTCTAATCTGTATTAATGAAACAAAACTTAAATAGCATTAAATCATTGCAAACACAGCTTTTGCTATGAAAAGAAGAACTGTCTGTCTATTCTTCTGAAGTCAAAACAATTTATTTCAAACATAATTTGTTTTATTAATATCTAAAACGCGATGCAATTAATTATGATTTTTTGTTATGTTATGTGAAAAGAGAGTATCAGTTGTTGTCGAGAAATAAATCTAAAATTTCTATCTCTTTAAAAGGATTTGTTTCCCATTTTTCGAATTCGCCTTTTATTTTATTTTCCCTCTTTTTCTAACTGTAAATGAGATGAGATTTTCCTTAGTATCCAATGTTAGAGAATAATAAATGAAACGTCAAATATGACTCTAATTTGTGGTATATTTCAAAAGAAATTCAAGAATAAGAGACGATATTATTATTTAATGCAATTTAAAAGTTCGCATATTTTCGGCTCAAATTTCTAAACAACTTTTAAAAAGTCGATTCAATTCATTGAATAAATTCTAATAAATTAATATTAATTTTGTTTCTCAGACGACAAGAAACTACCACTTAATCATCGACATCGAGTTCACGGAAACGGAACGCTTGAGATAATGCATTTGGACAAAAGTGATTCCGGTAATTGGTTTGCCCTAACATTCATAGCACTGACACTTAACTCAATTATAAATTAATTAATTTAAAAAACTGTTGTCTTCTCTGTTTAGGTATTTATTCGTGTATTGCTTTCGGTGACAATAACTCAGACTTTGTTAAGCAGTCCTTTTTAATGAGAGTCAAAGGTTTGCCAGTTATTAATGTATTTTAAATTAAAGATTAAAATGGAATAATTAATCCTGGTGATTAGTACCGCCTGTCATCGAAGGCTTCAGCTTCGATAATAAATTACAGTCAGGAATGAGAACAAGAGTCTATTGCAATGTTGCACAGGGAGACCAACCCGTCCGCATACAGTTCTTCAAAGATGAAAAGCCAATAGAGGGCAAAAATCGCGACGACGGCATAGTTGTGCAGGAGGTCGACCCCTTCTCGCTCTCATTAGCCATCGCTAACCTGTCATCTTTACATAATGGCAATTATAGGTATGGATTAACCGCTTTTACTCCCAGTTCTATAATTTAGGCCTTAGATTGTCATCCGTTCCGTCACTTTATAAGTGCATAGTTTTTATGGCTAATCATAGACCAGATCCAACATAAACTGTAGTTTGAATATCAACCGTATAAACCGATAAGAACTCATTTTTACGCGAATTTGATTTCATGTTAAGCCCTTTAATCCAATTAACAGAAATTAATACTAATTTTAGTATATTTTGACCCAAATTTGTGATAATTATAAGTTTCTAATATATATATACAATCTATTGATATTCAGTTGTATGGCATCCAATGAGGCCGCGACTGTCAGCTATAGTTCCTATCTCTTAGTCAACGGTAAGTCAGAAAATTGAAAAAAATTCTCAAACTTATAAATAGTCGAGTATTTCATTTTGAACATTGAAATCGATTTTTTTTGACAAATAAATACAATCAAATAGTTTTTCATTTTAGTGAAGAATTTTCTTTTTATTTGACAAATAATTAGTTTTTGGAAATTTTTATAATGAATTTGGTTTCCATTAAAGTTTAATCTGAATTTTCAGCAAATTTTGTGAATTCTTTTGTAAAGTAAACAAAACTTTAAAATTATTTTTTTTATCTAACTTCTCGTTTATTTTGTTCGTCAGAATCGAGACTTTTATTTATTTTTCACTCAAATGAATAAAATAGAAATAAACGCCAAAAGAATCTGATTTTAAATCCAATTTTAGGGGTTATTCCTTATATTTTTGGTGAAATATATTTGAAAATATTCAATATATAAAACATAAAAGTTTTTATATTTATGAATCAATAATATCATATCCTTAACAATATTCATGAAATTGGATTTTGTCGCAAAGAATTGATTAATATTAGAAAACTTTACCATATTTTTCATCAAATGCTTTCACAAATGTTTAATGAATAGCAATGTAAGTCCAAACGAATAATATGAATGAAGAAATTGGAAATATTCTATCGATTATTCTGTAAATAAGGAACAGAATCTGTTATTTTAGAGCCAATCCATTGCTATAAGCTCTTAGCTCTTTGAGTTTGAATTCTATCATTTGTTTTAAATGAAAAGTGACAGCACTTCAAACAAGTGAAACAAAACTATTAATAACATTAAGTTATTTCTTTCATATAATTAATATACTTTCGATTCTCTTCTGTATATCCTTTTCCATGAATTCGAGAAACTATTATACATTCATTTGATTTTTGATTGAATTTTTCCATTAATTACTTATGGCTCTGAATGGAGTAAAACAATCTAGATTTAATTAGGTTTTTTTGTTTGCTCTTAATATAGGCAAACATGGGATCTGATGCCCAAATGTTTTATGTAATTGAATTAATAAGAATTCAAGTTCAGTGCAGTTCAGTTCAATTCATTTTGTTTGAGAGGCAAACATTTCATTCAGATTTAATTAATGCGATCACAAACTTAAGTTCAATTGAAATCATCGACCATTCAATTGAATCTAATACAATCTTGGTATAATTTTAGTGAAGGTTTTTTTGCTCTTTACAATCAATGAAACTGAAAAGTGTTCTGCGATTCATACTCTCGTCAAGTGTTCACAATTTATTCCGACCTTATCTGCCAGCAATATATTAATATTAATTTATGCCAAGCTCTATTATATTTATGAAACTAATCGCATCATTTTTTTGCGCACAAATAAGGTTTTATTAGATTTATTAGAAAATCCTTCGTTTATGCAATAAATAATAATTAGGTTTTTTTTTTCAAAGAATGGTTTGTTTTATATAAGGAATAAAAACAATGAATTCATTCAGTCTTTCAGATGATATGATGACTGGATTTGTTGATTCCTTTACCGATAACTAATGTTTAATCATTCGTATTATCAGTGCCTCCGAAGTGGATAATTGAACCTAAAAATACTCACGCAGTCGAAGGAAGTAGTGCGAGAATAGACTGTTCTGCTGACGGCTTTCCCATTGTTCAGATTACATGGAAAAGACTGGTTGACTCGTATAATAGTGAGTCCAACACAAAGGGAGTCCATCAACAGTATATTCTGATAAGAAGTGGACCTAAATATCAAGTTTTCCAAAATGGAAGTCTTAAGTAAGACTCAGACCTTTTACTTAACTATTCATTAGTAAAATCGCTTCGGGACTTAATTATCGATTATCTCAAAGACAACGAGACATTAATTAGAAACACAATATTCTTGAAAATATCAGTTGACTTAATGTTAAGAAATACTAATTAAATAATGTTATGATTAAATGTACATACTCAATATGCATGATTACAGAATATCCTCTTTGGAGCCATCGGATGAGGCCCAATATTTGTGTCAGGGATCCAATGGCATCGGTCCGGGTCTAAGCACAATAGTCAAACTGTTTGTTCACATTCCGGCCAAATTCAAAGATCCGATTGAATTTTCGAATAAAAGTGTTCACCAAAAGCACCTATTGCAATTGCATTCTGAGATCATAGGCGATCATCCAATAACTGTTGAGTGGACTTTCAATTCACATAAAATTCTTCTCAACTCTGAATATATCATTAAAGAAGAATTGACTGAAAAGGGAGTTATTTCGACCCTAAAAGTTAATTTTGCTTCAAAAACCAATTCAGGAATTTTCAAATGCATTGCAATCAACTCATACTTAAAGAGTCCGATAGTCAAAACTTTTAATGTTGCGGTACAGGAGCCGCCTGACCCGCCACTTAATATTAGTGTAGCCTCAAAATCTAGTCAAACAATTGCATTGTCGTGGAAGAGATCATACGATGGCAACGATCACATCAAAGAGTATATCATTCAATACAAAGAATCAAAAACATCTGAAACAAAGAATTTGAGTATTTTTGGGAATTCCACGACTGGAGTGTTGAGAGGATTACATCCATCGACGGAATATTCTGTTGTTATGTTTGCTGTTAATAGTGTTGACAAAAGCAAGCCATCAAAAGAAATGATAGTGGTCACTGAAGAAGAATCGCCATCCGGTCCCCCAATGCGTATTCAATTGACGGCTTTAGACGCCACTAGCATTAGAGTGGAGTGGTATTCACCACCGGCTCATCAGATCAATGGAGAGCTGAAGGGTTTTTATATCGGATACAAAGCGCTCAATTCAAACGATCCATTCATCTATAAGACCGTTCAAATAAAACCAAACCTGGATTTAGGTTCTGCTTTCTCTTTAATATTACACGGATTGAGGCCTTACACACACTATTCAGGTATTTACTGAACCTTTCCTCAAATCCAAACAAAATTATGTTTCAATTAAAAGCAAAGACTCGTTATATCCTTCACTTAAGCGATCGTCAAATGAAGTAATTCTTTGTTTGTTTTGTAAATCTCTTTGATTATAGTTATAGTTCAGGCGTATAATAACGTCGGCGCCGGTCCGCGATCTGATGAAATGAGTGTCCGCACCGGTGAGAGCGTACCGTCGAGTGGGCCGACTGGTGTGAGTTGTATGTCGTTTTCATCGCAAAGCATAACTGTTTCCTGGAACAGTTTGCCAGAAGAGAACATAAACGGAGTTCTGAAGGGATATAGAGTTTACTACAAACCCACAGATAATAAAGATTTGATGAAAAATGAAGTGACGGCTCAACAAAATAAGTTAACTCTCTATGGGTTACAAAAGAATACCAATTATTCGATAGCTGTTAATGCCTTCAATCAAATCGGAAACAGTGAGTCGACAAATATTTTCTGTAAAACACAGGAAGACCTGCCCTCACAACCTGACGCTATCAAAGCCTTTCAGACGAGTCCCGACTCTGTGATAGTCAGTTGGAAACCACCAAAAGAACCGAACGGAGTCTTAAGGAAATATACGGTTTATAGGAAGAGTACAAATGAAGAGGAAGTTAATAGTTTTATAGTGCCTTCACATCTCACTTATCATAAGACCAGTAATTTGATCAGAGCTAACAAATATGCCTTTTGGATCACAGCTTGGACTGCTGTAGGGGAAGGACTGACCAGTAATATAGTCACTGTCATCATTGCTACCAAAAGTATACAATTTAATCGATTTTTTCTCAAATATTTATCTCATTTTTGAATTCTTTTGAAAACGAGTTTTTATTTTGTCAGTTCCCGCGAGAATTGTCTCATTCAGTGATCAAATTGAAAGGACTGTTGGGGAAAATGTTGAACTTTTCTGCAAAACAGTTGGTTCACCCGAGCCTAGCATTGAATGGAAAGTCAACGGAAGAACTCTCGAATCAGAACATATGGTTAAGAATCCAAGAATTCAGGTTTTGATGAATGGATCGATTCGTATAACAAACACAACACTCAATGATTCGGGAAATTACTCCTGTTTTGTGTCAAACATTCATGGATTCGATTCAGTCACTTATGAGCTCAAAATCAAAAGAGATTCCAATTCTAATTATCCGTTATCTCCAATCGTCGAAGTCTTGTCGGTCACCAGTAGTTCCATAACAATAAAGTGGACGCTGAGAGGCGAAGAGTTGGCGCCCATAAGAGCTCATGAAGTGTACTTCAGAAGCAGTCAAAATAAAGAGTGGAAATACTATATCATAACAGAGGACGGCCTCAACAGGAATAAGACCTTTTCGATCGAACACTTGCAGTGCGGAAATCACTATCAGATATATATGATTAATGTCAACACTTTCGGTAAAAGCAGTCCATCGGATATATTGAATGTCAGAACATTAGGAAAGGAACCGATTTCTCCGCCTTTGAAAACATTCATAACTCGTATCAATTCGACGGCCATTAAACTCAATTTGAATACTTGGAAAGACGGCGGCTGTTCCTTCACTTCTCATCCTATCATTCAATGGAAAGCTATTGATTTAAACCAATGGAATCTCTTTTTTGTCAATTCTGTGTTAGAGAGCGCTGTCCTCAACGACTTCAAAGCCAATAAGAGCTATAAAATCAAAGTAATAATGAAGAACAGCGCCGGCACTACAGCCGTCGAGTATGACATTGAACCGTACACTTCTGTAAACAATGTCTATCACATCTCAGGTCACTCTCCGGTTCAGGTGGCTGTCGAACACTTTGACACCAATAATAATGATACAAATGAAGTGATTCCCGTTCTGTTCACTGTTCTCATATCAGTAGTTCTTCTATTGGCCGGACTTCTGGCGATATTTATATTATATAAAGCTATGCAAAAGAGACTCCACCAAAACGGAACGGTAGATCAGACCACAAACACTAACAACATATTCAGAAAAGTGGCGTTCATTCAAACTAAGAATTCCAAGAGAATATCGGAACCGATAGATGTGACGAGTGCTGAGCTCACGAATCTTAACTGCAATGATGATCATATGCGGCTCAAGGCTTATAATAAAAGCACAGAATCTGTACTCACGACTTCATTCCAGTGCAAAGATGAGACTAATTATAAATACGTGTCAATCCCTAAACAGGAGATGCCTTCTGATTATTATTCAATCGTTAATAAAAACAGAAAATGTAATACAAATGCGAAGCAAAAGATGATGATTGATATGAGGGATGAGTCGTCCAATCGGTACAGTCTTCCCAACACAATGTTCGACCCCAAAGACAAACAGACGCCGACTCTTGAAACACATCCAAATGATTGTTGCAGTTATTTAGCCGATAACCCAAAGGCTGTGGAGTGTGTCTGCTGTGCACTCTTTGATCCCGAGTGTTGTAATACTGGCCATAATTGGCAGCCGATGTGTCAGTTTGAGCCCAACGGCGCACAAATGGCCACATCTTTCAGTAGCAGAAAATTTCATAAATAAATCTTAAATTCATTATATTTTCACAGATTTTATGCAAACTTTTTGAAAGAATTTGTTGTTTCCATAAATTTTATATAAATGTATATCAAAAGCACAACCAATTTATAGCTCAGAATTGATTCCTTTATTTATCAGTTCTAAAGTCATTTCAATGAAAATATCTCAAAAGTTGAGTGAAATTCAATCAATTGTTTTATTATATTTGTATACATTTTACTGTAAAAACAATTTTTATAATAAAATATCAAAATTTAATGATTTTCATCGGTTTGTCCTCTGTTTGGATGATCACTGAGTTGTCGACGACTTCTGCGTCGAGGCTTTTGATGTCATCCAACGTCTGTAAAGTCATTTCGTTGTCTTCTTTTTGGTCTGAAAAGTTCGTTAATCAATGAATAAATCAAAGAATTTAAAGCAAACCTTCATTTTGTGGACAATCTTTGATGAGATGACTGACAGAACCGCATGCTTTACATTCACCCCCTTTAGGATAAACCCCTCTCCAGTTTTGATCGCAATCGCGAGTCAGATGACCGATCTGTTCGCAAACGAAACACTTAGCGAAAGGCAATCCTTCAGATTTTTGTCGACATTCCGACAGTTTATGTTCAGAAGAGCCGCATCGGTAACAGATATCGATCCCATCGTTATCTTCTTTATTGAAGGGACAATCAGCATAGAAATGGCCGGTTTGTCTGCATTTAAAGCAGTTTCTGCTTGCTTCTTTGTTATATTTGATCTCTTCTTCGCGCCGTCGTTTCCTAATGATGTCAACGATTTCCATTTCATCCAAACCTTTCTTTCGGAGACTTTTCTTCAATTTATAGATCTTTTGCTCGACTTTTGGCGACAATAAAATCATTCCCATTTCGCGTCGATTTTCAAAACATTTCTGTAAAAATCTATTTGTTTTGAACTTCGGGGGAAAGTTGTGTCCATTTGTGGTGTTTTTACTATCATTTCTGTCATCATTTGTCTCAATCTTAGGCTTTGATTCGAAACGTTTGAAATCTGAATAATTGCAGACTTTTGTCTTCTTTTTCAAAACATTTTCCGAGTCTTTTTCAATCACATTTGGATCACTTTTCTTCAGATAGTCTTTGATTTCTGTTATAACGAATGAATTTCTTTTCTTAACCATTATTTTAAAGATATTGAACTCAAATTGAAATCCAAAGACATGTGGTTTACAATCAAACCAATCGATAAAAACAAATACTTTTCGGACGTATATTATGTTTGCTTTTAATTTGTATGAAAACAACATTTGACTGATTTGTTTACAAATTAATTGAATTTAATTAAACTAATCAAACGAATGGCGAAATTAAGTGAGTTTTGTATCTTTTTAATCAATGACCAAATACTGAACCCTTTGGTGATGAACAGTGAGTTGCGGCGCATTTGGAGGTAATCTGAGCCGAGCTCTCATTAGTTTCAAACCAACTCCGATGGCTTTGACTACAACCCAATCAAGACATGAGTCAAACGAATTGACGAAACCGTCGGGACTTCCCATGAATATGAAGGGAAAGTATTCTCCATTTCAAAACACATCTTCGAAAGCGGAGTACGCATTGGCCAGAGTGGACGACCTATTGAATTGGGCCCGAAAGAACTCTTTGTGGCCCTTGACTTTCGGTCTGGCCTGTTGTGCCGTTGAAATGATGCACATCGCAGCCCCCAGATATGACATGGATAGGTTTGGGGTAGTGTTTAGGGCGAGTCCCCGACAGGCAGACGTTATAATCGTATCGGGAACAGTCACTAATAAGATGGCACACGCTTTGAGACGGATCTACGACCAGATGCTTGAACCGCGTTGGGTCATATCGATGGGCAGTTGTGCCAATGGAGGCGGTTATTACCACTACTCATATTCGGTGGTTCGCGGATGTGATCGCATTATTCCCGTCGATATCTACGTTCCCGGTATTGACCCAAATGTCGAATATTTTTATTTGATTCAAATGTTGTTTTATTATCTATTAATGTGAAGGCTGTCCGCCATCAGCAGAAGCGCTCTTTTATGGTATTTTGCAGTTACAGAAGAAAATCAAACGAATGAATTACAATCAGATGTGGTATCGAAAGTGATTTCTCCACTATTTTAAGACTCGTTTTGTTTTCTGATTTCAATTCAAATAATGTTATGATTTAAAGAAATGTTGTATTTATTAGACTTAGAAATGATTTCAAAACTAATAATCAATTTATTAAAGATATCTACAAAACGACAATTGAATTGACTTTAAATTAGTACCAAAACATATTGTAAGGAACCCTTTCCTCTTTGATTCCCATTTCTTCCATAATTTCCATTTCAAAAGTCATAACTTTTGGAGTGAAAGTGGTTTTCTTCATGTGTTCGGCAGTGGTGTCCTTTGACTGTTCCAAATACACTTCTCTTGTTTTATAATCTCTGGTCTCTTCGGCCACGACTGGGATCGGAATTATACGTCCGGTGCGGAGGGAAACACGAACCCGTTCGCCCTCTTCATCGAACCGCCAC